>JAYMSL010000069.1:0-47224 GCA_036897195.1 Plantago coronopus
AGCATGCTCTTGGTAGATGATGAACCGTGTTCCCTTGGTATTTATCAATGTCTGTCACTGCTCAAGCAATACGTTCTTCTTTTACTTCCCGTTTCTTTAGTTATCCCATTTGAATTCCGGTCCTTTAAAATCTAGGGCCAGTAGACCACAACGATTGAGCATAGCCCGAAAATTGCCACTTATACTTTACGCTCCCCTTTTTGTACTTGCAAGCAAATCCTATTTCATTGAAGTCACCCGAGACAAGAGATATTTTTGTTGTTATGTCCTACTGCCGGTCAAGCATTTTTGTTTATCAAATTGGTTGGGTTTCTCATAAATTCTCGATAATAACAAAGCCTTTTTTCTTCGCGGACCAATTATTGCAGGAATTCCTTGTTGTCGTCCATTCTCTTATCTTATCTACTTTCTTTTGTTGTCGTCCATTCTGGACTGGAGAGGCAGGATAGAAAGAACTTAACTCTTGTTTTCTCTTTCTCTCCGATTGTTTTGTTGTTGTCCTTTTTCTTTCCCTTAACAAAATACACGAAGGAATAACGTCTAGAAAGAGAATGCGATCTATATTAATCTCACTTAGGGAATTTAGAAAGATCTCCTAAGAAATGTTTGCAAGTTCTCTCAACCACCCCTATGGTATAAAATATTTATTCATTCTCCTCGTTAATTGGCTCTTGTTGTCGTCTTGGAAAGTTGGTAGAGTTAGGGAACGGGTCAACAAGTGAACGAGAACTCAAGGAAATGGTTTCTTCATCCGTTCGCTCTGAATTCATTCTAAGAAAGGGTGTCTTGAGCTGAGGGGACAAGCCTTCTTTATGAAGGGCAGTCGAGAATGGGGTCTCGCTTTAACAAAGAAAGGACCAGAGAAGATAGATAAGTATAGGGAGAATCGGTAAAGTAAGGAAGAGTTATGCCAAGTGGAACAGCCAAGAAAGGCGGGAAATCTGTAGGAAGGACGGAAAGAGTGGCAGCCAAGAGGGCGCATCGACCGGGGACTAAGGAATGCAGGAGGCTTACCCTAGACGAGCACCGAACAATCAGATTTGTATTTGTGAAAGTTAGTTTAAACTTTGTATTTTTTTCTTAGTTTTAAACAATATTATATATTCAATACTTATATATTGAATACAAGTTTCACAAAAGCATTTATAGTATGGGCCCTTTGGATGGATAAACAAAGTAGTTCTTCGACTAAACTTCTCTTTATTAGAAGGAGTTTTTGTAGTAGTCCTTATATATAGTCTATAAAAAAGTCTTGCTTTTGTATTTTAATGAGGTTTAAGGTTTCTTAAGAATGCTTTGTTTTTCTTATTGCTAATCGTTTTCACTTTTGTTTTATGTTATAGATAGATTTTTTTCTTTATCTTTTTATTTTTAGTCTATTTTGTTTCTACCTTTTGTTTCTTTTGTTTTTTTAATGGTAATTTTTTTAGTAAGCTCTAATTCATTCAGTATAATTTTATGACTATCAAGTATTTCTAGTATAGTTTTCAAGGATTTGTTTGTGTGAAACATTTTATTTGCTTTGAACTACTTCTTTGGTTCTACGTCCAGGCCTTAAAGGTATTTTAGTAAAGGAAGCTTTGGGAAGCAAAGGAATAGTTTTATTATATATTTGGGCATATGTTCTGGTTTAGTATTAATTGAAGTAGTGCCTTCTATTTAGTATTTAGTAGTAGAATATTCTTTTTGTTCCTTCTAGGGTTGTTCTTTTTTATTATTTCATTTTTCCTTCTCTTCTTTCTGCTTATTCTTTTTTCTTTATTCTGGTCCTTCTTGTCGTTTTAGAGTTTTTTCGCTGGGACAATGACTTAAGAATCGTTTTCAGGACTTGGTTCAACAGGAGGGTTTCCCTGTATTCGTTCTTGGTTTTTTGTTATGGCTTAGGGTTTTCCCTTTTTCCTCTTTTCTTTGCTTTCTCATTTATGTATGAGATTGACCTTTTTATTTTAAATAAAACAACTCAAAAGTTGACCTCTTAGATGTTTGTTTCTATTATAACAGATATAAGGACCCACTTTTGGATTCAATTATTTATTTAATGAGAGTATTTCTTTGTACCATGGAACTCCTTCTATTCATTAATAGGATACACCTTCTTTCTGAGTTTAATTATATTAGAAGATTTTTTTCATTATATTAAATTTACTCTATTCTATTTCATATTTTATTTCTAGTTATATTAAATTTTTTTATTTCTTATTTTTTTAATTTAATAAATTAATTATTTATACTGCATTTAACGTTAAAAACCTTCACGTTTGCTTTTGTGGAGAAAAACATAAAAAATCTCCTGCATGTTAGCTCTAGCCAGATCTTTTTAATACCTTATTCAAAAGAGACTTATAATTAGGGACAGGTTTTTAAGTCAAATTGCATAATCGTTTTCAGCCTATCATCGTTGTTTCTATAGGCTACGCTATTGCAATTCGATTTTTAATCTACATATTTAGAAAAATGTAAGTATTAAGAATACTTTTAAATTTAATACTTTTTGAATCTCCTCTTTCTTCTACTTTTCCCTCTCTCCGTCTCCTCCTTTTTAATACTCTTTATACTCCATTTTAATTAATTCATAAGTCCAGCTCTCAGTTTTCGTTTAATATAAAGGGTAAAATATAGACGTAGAGGTTTTATTTGCATATTGTCAGGATCCTTTGTATGTCATTCCAAAAGGTTATTCTCGTGATAATTTCTTTGTTGTAATCCATAACCCAGTTATTCCTTGTTAAATATGGTTCTCCTTCAAGGATTAGTTTACTATTAGTTAGTCTAAAAAAGACAAGAGCTGGTTAGAGAAGGCTTTTTATCTTTAAGTGGTCGAATTTAGGTCCAGTGCTTGTGTTTGATTTTTCGCGATCAATCTGTCCATAATCATTTTCTTTCCATTATTTTGACTGCATTGTTGGATAAATAGTTATCATTTTGCACTCTTGTTCGATTATCATTTACTGAAAAAATAATTATGAGTTATACTTACTTTTATTTCTTCTTTGTTATCGTTCTAACTAAAATTTAGTATCCAAAGAAGAAATTTCCTTTGTGCTATGCTATATAGTATAAAAGATTTAGTAGATAAAATTTTTGATCAAGTTTTTCTTTATGACAACGTCTTTTTTATTTTTTAAGAATATATTTCTTTATTTATAATTTTTATTATTAAGATAAAGAATTTAAATTGTTGAAAATTCAAATATTTCCAAGGGGTTGTTATTTTGTTTGTGTACTTAATATTTGCAATCATTCTCCATCTTTTGTGAAAAGCCAAATTTAAAAAGTTTTTATTTTTGAAAAGCTTCCGGTGGTTTACCTATACAAATCTTTTGGAATCTAAAAAAAAGAAGCTTCTTGCTTATGGTAAAAAGTTTTCCTTGTTATTAAACTATTTTTTTGTTTCTGTTCTTCGGCTTTCTTTTTCCTGTCCCTCTGTCTTTTCCTCTTTTCTGTTTCTTTTTTTGCACAGCTTGCCCTATTTATTTTTATTTTCTAGTAAAGAATCTAAATAATAAACTAGTATCTTCACGCCTTTTTAAAACCCGAGTCTGTAGTAGTTTTATGAAAAGCTTTTTAAGTAAACTTGTATGAAATTTAATTGACCATGCAATCCTTTCCCTTTTCTTTTGTTGATTTTTTGTTGTCTTTTGGATTTGGCTAGTAGATTTATTATCAAATAAGGTTTTCCACTCCTTTTTATTTCTATTTTTACTTGTTTTATTTTTATATTTATTCTATCTACTTTATATATATATTTTATAAGCATCTATTAATTCTATCCTTATCCAACTGTCTCTTTTTCAATAATGAGTTTTTATTTTTTGTATTGAAATATCAAGGATCATCTACTCTACGAATATATAGAAGGTTTGGGTGCAAAGTGAATAATAAAAATTTTCTTGAACAAATATATATATTCTACTTTCTACTAAGTTACTACCTAAATTAATTATTTACAGCCCTTAAAGCTAAAAGTATGAATATTAAAAGACTTGTTCTATTTTTTCTAGAATTAGATTAAAAAAACCCGAATTAATGCGGATAAAAGAACTAGATGTACAAAGCCGAGCTTATGATCCAAGGTTCTTCTTGCACAAAAAGGGGATTATGAACCAAATTCTAACCTTATTGAATTTGAAAACCTAAAAAAAATTATTTATCTTTAGATATAGAATTATTTAGTATCGAATTTTTAAATTATATAATTTTTAAAATCATTAGGAAATCGACAATAACAAAAGAGAATTTTAACGTTTTTTAGTCTCAATAGTGCTACTTTTCTTCTTTTTTTAGCGCTATATAGGATATTTTGTTATGGGAAATGCTGTTCCCCTTTTTCTATAATTCACTTACCCCTACCTCTATTGGAATGCGTGATCAATCCTGTTGTTCTAGCAAAACTTGCTCTTTTATCTGTATCTATAGATAAATTATGTATATCCATATTTTATATCTATATGTAAATTTCTCTGCTTTTCGAAAAAGACATTTCGATTCATGATTCTTCGTTAACTGGGATCCTTGTTTTCTATTGTTTTTTTCAATAAATAAAGATATTTGTAGTAGATTTCACCGGTATTTTTTAGATCTTTTTCGAGTGGTTGATTTATCCTGGATTTCTCAATTCTAATAAATTTAGATAAAATTATAAGTGTAGGTTGATGTTTTCTAAATTTTTTATAACTTTTTATTTATACACAATTATACATTATGTTAGAAATAAATAAACTATTAAATAATAATACGAAGTTAGCGAACAGGATTTACTTAAATTATATTAATATTGAGAAAGAGTACTGTCAATAGTATTTCCCTAAACAATACTCCTTGTGGGTCTATCTTAATGCATTGTTTTTCTGTTTTTATTCTTAATATCCTCCCTATCTATTGTAATTATTTACAAAATAAATATATATGACGTAGGGTTTCTCTAATAAAGCATAACACTTAATACATCCTAAGTTATATAGCTTTGTATCAACAACGAACTTAAAAATAGTAAATCCATATAAATTTTTAGGTTTGTTTGATTTTTCTATAATACATAGAATAAACAAAGAAGGGTGAAGAGGAGAAAGAAAGCCAGAAGAAAGAATGGAATGGCTAAAGACACAACCGAAAAATGAGGTATGATGTACCGTGACGGACGAGACCAACACTACAGGGAATGAAAAAGGCCTAGAACGCATGGACCGAAGGGAATTCATACAGTTATTGATAGACAGAAGAATCTAAGTATCCGCTTTTGTGTACTAGCTAAAACCTTACGTGTGTTTGGTGAATATCCTATTTACTCTGGTACTTATAGTAGGGAAACTTGAAGGAAAAAGAGAAATCACTTTGGGCTTTGTTAATCTATTGCGCGACGACTTTATTGAAAAAAATAAAATAGAAGCCGTAGTATTTATTTCATTCAAGTGGGGGCGGGTGTTATTTCCGTGGCGGGGATATTCACGACTTACTATGACCGAAATCCTTGGGAATGATGTCGTACTAAAGTTTGGCGGAGGAGCTTTAGGTCACCTTGGGGTAATGCGCCTGGTGCTGTAGCTAGCCAAGTAGCTCTAGAAGCATGTGTGTGTACGCGAAAAGAAGTGATATTATTTCTATGGATAATACAATTGTAAGGTTTGTAAATGAAGTTTGAATTAGTTGTTGCTGCTTGTGAAATATGGAAAAAGATCATTTAAATCAGTGGATACTTTGGATGTATAAGAAGATACGCGTAAGATTAACACGTAATTAGTCTCCGTCCCATTAATTGAATTGCAATGAAACACCCACCCTTTTATTTATATTTAGTAGTTTAAATATAAAAGGGGCTAATTGCAAATATTCTATTACACATATTTTGGATAATAAATACATATTTTATATTTAGAGATATTGCAGATTAAAAATACAAAATCTAGGACTTCCATGTTTCTGTCTTGAATCCACAGTGGAATCTATGGACCCTTAGGATTGGTCTATATTTTCCAAATATCCTAATTCGATCCATTGTCTTTTTTATTCCAGAATATAGAACTAGAATTTATTTTTGTAATTACTAGACGCGATTTTAGGAAAGAAAAATATTTCATTTTGTTTCGAATGAAAGAAATTTTTATCCTATTCATAAAAAAATTCAAAATAAAGTTTCCATTCATATCCATAGCATCGTGAAGTTTTACTTTCGATTCCAAAAAGAAAAGAGAATCCTTCTTCACATTTCTTGTCTTGTTAATTGTTGTAATATGTTAACAATGAAACACATACATATTTTTAACATTTATTGACAATTAACAATTTGTATTTAATTAAATACATGAAATGAAAATGTGTCCCAAGAGCCTCTAAGGTTTTGGCAACCTCGCGGAGATTCACTATAAGCTAGATGTCCCCAAGGGTTATTGTTATCTATCTTTTGTCAAATAGATTTTTGTAATTCTATTCGAATGCGAACCTCCTTTTAGCATGCTTTGGTTTACTTAAGACATACCTAGGTTTCCACGTCAAACTAAGATCTCACCTACTAAATTGACTTTATTTAATAAACGAAGGACCGACCGAGGTATTTATCATAAATATCTGACTTAAGTTAAGTATGAATAGTTGTTATACCTGATACTTGGAGGATAAATACCTTGAGGATTCTGAGTTGGTTGTGTCAGAATAGTTTTGAATTAACTCGTGAAAATTCACGTAAAAGGGGATTTATAGGTTTATAGTTACTGAGGGGTTGCGGCGAAGAACTTGGAAATTCTGAGAACCATACTGGGAAATCTTAAACCAACTTTACTGACAATCCTAAATCTCACGAGCCAAAACCTGACTATAGCCATTTTTGTTAAATTGTTATGACCAAAATTATAAGCATTTTTTAGCTCCAAACTCCTTATTGGCGAATATTGCAACGAACACTTAAGGATGAATAGTTTAGAACAAATTATTTTTACGATAGATCCCTGGTGGAACGAGAACTTGGTATCGGGAAATCAGATTTTACTGTGGGGATGACCTTGAAGCGAAAAAGGCATTTGAAAAGAAACTTTATGAAGATTATCTTGATAATTTTTAAGCAAAGAGAGGCTATTCAAAACAAGTCTAGATAGAATAAATGATATTTTTGTAAACTCACCATTTTGGATTTTTAGTTTATGAGGTGAAGTATGAAAACCCTTAGTGGGGGATAAAATTATTTGTAATTTCTACCTATTATTATAGTGTGTGCTTTGGAAGGGGCACAACAGAGTTTGAGCTTGATACAAATGACTAAAATATACTAGGTATATGATTTCAATTAAAAGAAAGGTTATTTTATGTACCTATTCTTATATCACCTACTACCTGTGGAGTTTTTGGCATGTTGAGGGTGATATCATTATTGGCGAACCCAACGCCCATGTTGCGTTTGCGGATAAGAAAGTTATTGAAAAAACTTTTGAAGGTAATAATAATAATAATACCGGAGGTTTTGCAGGAAGATTTTGAAATAAGGGCGAAAAACTCTATTACTAGGCGTTCTTAATAAGTTATTGCAGTTTTACGGCTTCTTCCTTTGAAGTCAAATTAAAGTATGTCAAGTTAAATTCGTTGATTTAACTATTGGATTTGTAGGAAAACGACTAGTTTACTTATTGGAAGCAAAGTAAATAAGAAAATAATTGTTATAAATATTTTTTTATATAGAAATATGAATAAGTCCGAGAAATTTAGAACTAAATAAACTCATTCTATGGAACAACTAGAAAACAAAACTTTTTTTGCTTTTTTTTTCATTTGAATTCAAAGCGAAGTCTTAATTTATTTCTGAAATCTCTCTAGATATTGAAAGAAAATAAGCAAAAAATTATATTTGATACTTTGTCTACAACTCACATGTAAAAAAATTATTAGATCATAGAAAGTCCAAAGGGTTCATTAACAATTTACGGATGAAAAATGGCAAAAAAGAAAGCACCTACCCCTTTTTTATCTAGTTTTTTGCCTTGGGGGATTTCTTTCTCATTTATGAAAAATATCGAATGTTGGATTATTAATAGATCGAATCCTGGTCAATCCGACATTTTTTTGAATGAGATTCAAAAAATTCCTAGAATTATAGGAAAATCTTTCTCTTAGACGAGATTTTAAGAGAGACACCTCTACAGTTTTCCTTAGAAATCCAAAAGAAATGATCCAATTAATCACGATATACAAGAAAGATCGTTTCTATAAAGATTTTGCACATATCAACAAAAAACTTGTTTTGTTATTCTAATTAAGTGGCGATTCAATCTATCCGAATTTTTGAACAAATTGACAGAATTTCAAATATAATTTATTTTAAACAATAAAGAACAAACTACGTAGTACTCGCAGCTACTATATATGCCAAAGTTACGCCTCTTTTAGTCTGAATCCTTTGTAAATGGACAACCTTAATATCTTTGCTAGAAAACAATTACCAAAGCTTGCTCGAGGAACTATCCCATCCTCTTGACCCCACGCCTCCTTCCTTGATTTCCCCTGGAACAGGGATGGTCTAATCTAATAAAAGTAAACGAAAAACTAAAACATTATTATATACTTACTAATATATAAATTAAATAAAAATCTTTGGAGTGATGGTGGCTAGTAAGCTGCTGATCTCAAAAGCATTTCTTAAATAGATTCTATATTTATTTACTAATTTATTTATACTTAATATTATTATTAAACTTTTATACTTTGTATTCTGGATTTGTGATAAGTTTATTAATGGGGGGATATTAAAATGCACACTTTGTTGTTTTTTTTTAATTTCTTAATTGGCACAGTAAACCAAAAGATAGCACCTTTACGGATTCCTAAAAAAACAAGCAGGAATACAACCCAGGGATCTTTTTCTTGAAAGAATTTATTTCTTTATGAAGATCTTGGAATATTGTTTCAATTTTTCATAAATATTTTTTTTGCTCGCTTTGATAAATGTTTGATTTATAAAAACATTTATTTTTTATTCTTTTGGTTCAAATATATTTTTTTAATAAATGTCAATTCCTTTATTGCGGAAACTTTTAGAATAGATTTATTCTGACTTTACTTAACGATACAATTCTGATTCTACCTAATGCTTGTTAAAAATAAATCGGATCTAACACACATACTTTTTAATTTAATGTTTATGTTCTAATAAAATTTCAAAAAAAATTTCAAGATCTTTTAATATTTTTTGAATATTTATTATATTCTTCTTTGTTTGACCACTTTTCTATTTCTTGTTTTATTCACCCCTTTCTTTCGTTTGGTTTTCTTTTTTATGGCTTATGTTTGCCAGTTGTTTTAAAATCAGGAGAGTCTTTAAGAGGGTACATATTTTACTTGTTTGTCATATGCTTACTTTAATATTCTGGACTTTAGTTTTGGGGGGATTGGTGTTATTTTTTTAAATTTTGTTTGCCGGATACAGGAGACTGCTGGAGAAACATCCTTTTTGGATTGGATTGCTTTTGTTCCGCTTTTTCTGTTTTTTTTTATGGATTACGTGCGCTCTGTATTGTTGAATCCACGTAATGTTTCCATAATTTCCAAGTGATTTCCCAAAATTGGAGGGCATTTGATTTGTATGTAAATCTAACTGAACCGGTTTTGTCAAAAACAAAAAAGGCCCTGAAAAGCTGTTCTATAAATACATAATATGCCTGAAGCCACTCATGCGTCGACGATTAAAGAAATTTTTAGCTTGGGAACAGCTTTTCAAAAAATATAAAAGTTACACTTAAAAACACGAATTATAAAGTGAAATAAATATAAGGGTTTCTTTTATAAATAATACGTCTCGGCTGGGGTTCTTTTCCTCTTTAATCTATTAGCTTTTTGTTGTTGTTTCTTTCTAACTTTTTCTTCAAGCCTTTCTTTTGTATTTTTAAATATTATTTTTTACCAGAATTTCTTTAAAAATATAATATATTATTTTAGATTATTATACAATATATTATAGAACAACTCAGTCTATCCCAACTTAGTTTACTTGTCTAGTTATAATCTTTTACGTATATGAGCTTTCTAATCCATAATTAATTGTATGATGGATAAAAGACCAATATATATGCGTTTGACAATTAAGTTAAGCCTTTTTATGAATCTTTATTTATAAAATATAAAATATGTTGCTTGTAAGTGAATAAATCTTCTCTTTCGTTTTAAACTGAGTTACGGACCTATTCTTTATCTTTTAAAGTTCCCTCATAGCAGACTTTTTGTTTTATTTAATTAATCTTTTGTTACAGATTTTGTTCTTGTGACCGTTTTTTCCTATTTATTTTTTCTTATTTACTGTCCTACCGGCGAAAAATTTAAAATATAAATCTAATATTAATTATTTCTATGAATTCAAAAGTTTTTCGCAAAGCTTATGATGAATTAGCAACGACATTCTTCTATAATTAATTAAAAAATATTTATATCTTCGCATTCAATAAAGAAAATTAGGCCAATTCAAATATATTTTATCTTACTAAATGGGGAGTAAACACTGTCTTTCAAGGAAAACGCCTTTCTTTTGCAAATTGAAATCAATGTGGGAAGGCACTTCCTCTTTCTTATGTTATACGATAGGGCATTCTGTTACAAATGTTTCTGTTTGCGATTGATTGAAATCCATAGGTTCTTTTTTAATATACAACTACTATTTTATTCAGTTATCTCTAGGATATTGGCAGTTATATTCACAAGCGTATCTTTTTCATTAAAAGGTTTATCCTATATACATAAAAAGTTTTCCTCTCCTCTTATCCCCGTCTTAAATAGAGCATACTTCCTCGATTTTCAACCGCCTCCTCGATTAAAGGATTGATTCCCCTTTTTCTGCCTAAGGGTTCCCGTCATCATTACAAATATTCTAAATCAAATAGCTAATCTAAAGATCTTTATACTATATATTATAGTCCTAAATCATATATAGGGAACAAGAAAATGTTGTGGGCTTGTATTATGCTCTTTTGGCTGGGTTATATCTACTCTGTCTTTCAGTGCGCTTTCGAGGGCGTACCCTTTGGTTTTTCTATAAAATCTAAACTAAATGTATACTAAATTTCTGTATACATCAAATAAATTAATGATGCTTCTTGCTTTTATTCTAGAATTATTTGATTTTTAACCTCTTTTATTTATAATATAAAGAAATTACTCAGAAGAGAATTTTTGCTTTCTTTTATCCCTATCACAAAGACTTACCTTCGATTATGGCACTATCTTTTCTTTTCAAACTTCAACAACTCTTAAATACGTGGATGTCTTTTGTTTTCCTTATTATCTACTTTTTAGTATCATTATTTGTTTTTCTGAAAAAATTATAGGTGGATTCTATTTCTGCGTTTCCAAGTGCGTCTTTTGTTGTCACAGAATAACCATGCAGCTTTCTTGTATAATCGGGTTCTCTTGTTTTTCTGCGCCTAGGGGAACCCTTATTTACTTTAAATAAATAAAGGCTTAGACGCTCTCTTTTGTTTTTTTTTAGAAAAATATATTTACAAAACAGACTTTCTCAATCCTTTACAGCTACTGCATTAGTGATCTTCCTATCCTAGTAAATGATTCTATTACAAGTGGTTCAAACAATTCCAAGTTGCATTTATTATTTCGTCAATCCTTTAAGTTTCTTTAGTATAACGGGAAAGGGCCTATTTTTCCTTTATTTTAGGTTGGACATTTCTCTGCTGCTCTGGGCCTCCTTATATATAAAATTTTGTAAAAGAAAGCTTTCTTTTTCTTTATTCCTTAGAGCTTCGCAAGTTATAAGTCCGTCCTATTTCATAGCGGAAGTGACTTGCTTAAGTTTTTGTCCTTCTTTATAGATTTAGCTTTTATTGCTAAATGTTATTAAAATCATCGTTTGCTCGTTTTTTCTATTTCCGCTGCATGTTTGTGTAGTAGAGTGGACTTTTTTCTATTGTTCATGGATTTGATTCATAATATTTATATTGTTATTAACGTTCCAAAGTTTCAAAAGGATCTCTTTGTTTAATTTGGTGGTCTTGCATTCTAGAGAAAGAAGTGGTTAGATAAAAAAGTAAATAGAAAAAGTTACGTCTAATATCAACTTTTTTGTGTATTTCAAAGGATCCTAAAAAATACAAGGGAAAGCTGAAATTTAATAAAGCTCCGATGTACTTAATTATTCAGATGCATTTTATTATAAAATATAAAGCATGTGGAATATTTATCATTAACACACGTCAAAGCGTAGCCCATAAATAAATGCATAGAAAAGGTCGAAGGACCTACTTTTAATTGCGAAGCATTCTTTGTTAGGGAAGTCCGCAAGAATATTCGTTTCTTAAGCCAAAGCGTAAATCGATTACGCTAAAAATATTCTAATAGCATGTTTCAGACATAATAATCTTAACGCGCAGAATGAAACTAATTTTTCTTTGTCTAGAATAAGGTCTATAAAATAAATATATTAGAAATTGACTCTCTGCTTTCTCATTCGTGAAAAGAATTTTTAGACTCTAATCTACTTTTAATAAATTTTTCAAGCAATAAAAAATTGAAACTGAGCCATTCTTTAGCATATTTTTAAACATGAATATAAAATACCGTTTTGGAGCTTGTTCTTTAGAAGAGTACTTCTAGTAAAGGATTTTTACGTGTCCTTATTCTATATTTTCATTACAGCTCCTTTCTTTTCAATTAGGAATATTGGTATCTTAGTTCTTTGTCACACAAAGATCTTGCCTATGATTTTAAAGCCTATTTCTATTTATTGAACGTTTATATACTAGGTTACTATGCTCTATATGTTTATGTTTGAGTAGATTTTAAGCATTATTTTAATTTTTTTCATTATTCATTCCATCCAGAAATATTCAACAATTCTATATTTCATTTTAAATTATTATTGTTCTCTTTATGTTATAGCATTTTATTTTCTAGTAAATTTCTTTTTTGTTTTACTCCGAGTCTTTCTTTCTCTCTACGTTTTATTTGTTTTAGTCAATCAAATCAATGTTCTTCTATATATTTTAATTTTTCTTTTGCTCATCATATAAGAATAAGTAAGTTAGCTCACGTAATGATCAAATAGATTATCCAAAGTAGCATTTTTTACTTTTTGTGCCGACTGACTGAACCACCTCTGCTTGAATGCGCGTGTTAATTATTATAATAATTTTAGGACAGCTTGCGTGTACTTTTAAATTAATTTATACAAATTTATAGGTTTATTTTATTTATGACGATTTCCGTGAAATGAAATAACAACAAAAGATTGGAACTTCTAATTAAAGAATCCTTATTTGTTTTAAATTTTTTTTTATTGCATAAATTTTTTAATTGTTTTAAAAATGATATGCTTCCAAGTTATTGGTTTTATTGGATTTCTCTTTTTATAACTTATCTAATTTTTTGTATGATCATAACAGTTGAGCCTAAAACAAGAAGTCGATCAATTGCTTTTATATTTTCTAGTAAGAGCTTTTTTTCCTTTTTGCTCCTTAGGGGCTTCTGTCTTAGGTAAAGACAAGGAATTGGATATTTGGAGCTCTTCTTTCTACTTGTCTTACTTTCTTCCACTTTTTATTTTATATTTCATTTATTATTGATTTAGGAGAATTTTGCTCTAGTTACTATTTTAGTTCAATTTCGTGTCACAAAACTAAACGACTCATCCATTTTCGGTTTATGTCTGCGGACTTCCTTCGTGCTCGCTGAGCTTAGCACGGAATTTACAGAATTCTCTATTCTTGACCTATTTTTGAAATAAATAACAAGATGCATAAATTAATTATAATTCGCTTAAGTTTTTGTGTGATGTCGGGGGGAATTTCAAAAAACAAGTTATTTTGTACTTTAATACTTTCTGCCCATGGTTAGAGTGGACTATACTTCTTCTATTTTAATATTTAAATGTTTCTAGCAATTCTTAAATATATTATGGTAAAGCAGCCCTTTTAATCTATACATATAGAATTTTAAAAAGGCATTTACTTCGGAGCTTTAGCGGACATATTTTAGCATGTTTATATATATATTTCCTTTTAGATCACAATTCTCATCTAAAGGTTTTTTTGAACGCATTCACTTAGGCCGTGGTTGAAAACGTAAATCCAGGTTGATGTTAATTAAAGATACTTTCTTATTTTTATTTCTCTTCTTTTTCGAGCGACAGTAAATTTATTCCTTGTTTTTGTTCAATATAATTTGTATTGTATTTGTCAGTAGCAAGCAGGATAGTGGATAAGGAAAGAACGCTTATATAGATTATATTATTAACTAACTCATGATACGTATTTATTTGTTTTCTTTTTTGTCTTTTTCTTTTATGAAAACTTTATTTTATTAGTTCAAAACATGAAACTAAATTTCTTTGCACGGCAAGAGAAAAAGTCTGCTTTTCCTTAATTATATTATTGAATCCTTATGAATTTTTTTTTAACTAAAACAAAGGAATGCTGTTTAATCTACTGTTCAAGGAATCCTGCTCGGCTTCTACCTGCTATTTATTCTTACTTAACTAACTAACTACAGTCTACAATAAGATTTACTAAATATAAATTTATATTAAATATAACCTTTTTTACCTTCATTCTAAATAATTGCAGTGCAACTTGTATGCTAAAAGGAAATGTAGGGTTTAGTTAATGCGACTGGGGCAAGGTCTTGTTTACAAAAAGGGTTTGCCTTGTTCTTTTTAAGTTTTTTTGTCTATTTGTTTTAATTTCTATATTAATAAGAAAGCATTTTTCCTAGAAGAAATGCTCGCTATCATTGTCTGAACTATCCTATCTATTTAATTTAACAGTTCGACAAATTCTATATACGATTCTCTCTTTCTTTGTAAATGGACAACTCTTAATTCAATAACGTTGATCTTTCTCAATTTATTTCTATTTGTATACGCAATCACTAGCTTCTTGGGTTTTCATCCTGTCCTTTCTAAATGCAAACAAAAAGGCTTCCAATACAATGACAAGGATCTTTTACTAATACATTTTAATATATTGAAAGGACTCCCTTTCTTATACACACTATACGCGTGATGACTTCTTTCATTTACATAATTTTTACTCGTCATTTTGAATTCAGCTTTTATAATTTCTCTTTCTATAAGCAAGAACTTTTCCAAGACTTGAATAAGTTTCTTATTCAGTGACTTATTTTGTATATATCTAAACATTTTTGATAGTTTCATTTCGTATTCTTTCTCTAATTCTGCCTTTTATCTTAGTTATTTTTAGACTTTTCATGCTTTTGAAATAGTAGGAGATTTGACGACAACCAAAGACTCAGAAAGATTTAGACAAAAAAGCTAATCAGTAAATAAAGAATAGACGCTAAGAAAATAAACAGTTGTTTTCTAGTCCGAAGAGTTGGCGAATGGACGACAACCATATAACTTCCTTTTGTACTCTTCACTTTTAATGGTGGATGCATTTGCCCGAAAATGATTTGATTGACACCAAAATCTTTCCTTTATTTCTATGTTGTTTACGAAAATATACAATAATTCCTTCTAAATTTTTTGACGATTACTAAGTTGAGAAAGGATAATAAATCGTTAAAAGAGAGGGAAAATATTTTAATATGAAATACGCTTTGGAGAATACAATAAAATCGATAAAAAGAATAAGAGATAATAAAAGATGTATGGAAATAGTTTAAATTGTCGGCTATTTTTTAAAACAAGGATATAGAACAAAAAGACAGAAAATGTATTTTTGATTTTGAGGTCGAAATCATGGGTTTTTGTTATCGTCACATTTTTGATTTTCAACAAAATAAAGAAAGATAAATCTATAAAAGTAGAGAATGCATTATATTTTTGTCGTCTAGCAGCAATGAAGTGTAAGTAATTTGGTATATAAATATGAAAAGTCTTGCCCATCGAATATTGATAGACATATATTATTACAAACGAATATTGACTGAGTATAGAAAAACAAATAGTCACGCCAATTTCCTATAAAAGGAATCTCAATCATGTAATTAAAAAAATGAATAAAGAAATTTTCGTATAGAAATAAATCGTACAGGTTTTGTTAAAGAAATTGCGTATAAGAGAAAGAAAATTCCTTTACCCATAATAGTCAAAAACAAAATAAATATGAGTGACCAAATCTATACGAATTAATCTTCGCATAATATAAGAGTTCCTAGAAATATAAGAAATTTTCATAGCGAAATATCGTAAGTGAACACAGCTATTGTGTAGAGAATGAAAATTATATAATCTAAAATCGCAAAGAGTTCAGAAAGAGTGGAATTTAAATTATAAGAAAAGCTTGCAGATCTCTTCACTTAAAATAGGAGTTTGATAAATATAGATCAAAAAAAGGTCGGTGGCAATCGTACAAAGAAAAGTAACATAATACAACAACAGGATCTCACGCCAAGAAACCCAGTAATAAACCCAGGATCTTTAATTATGTAAAGTAAGGAGCATGTGAAAACCTTTGTTGCTGTTTCGGAAGAATTCTTTTTTGAGATAGATAGCATCGACATATTATCCTTTAAATAGATATGCTTCTTTCTAGTGATCCACTTATTGACTCTTAATTTCTTAAAGGTTCGTTCAACTAAAATTAGTACATAAATGGAAAAGAGGTATTTTGCACAATCTTCTTACAAAAGAGGATTTCTTATCATGCTGTATTTATCGTAATTCTGAAAATGTTTCTGAATAAGATCAACCCCGGGATTCTTTTTCTATTTAGGTAACTGTACTTTATCACCTAAGTAGAATATTTCTATCCTTTTCAGGAACTTCTATATAACAAGACCCCTCAATTATATAATATACTAATTTAATTAATTAATTATGTTGAACTTCTGGTCCCACTTCTGGGAAGCAGCCCCTTTATTAAAAGTGGTCTTCTGGGCGGATCTTCTTTATAGAAACAGGAGTTGTCCTTGGCAACAATATTCCTAAATTGAAAACTATCTCTGGAAGTCTCCGTCGTGCAAAACCCTGTTTATTACTATTCTTATTAATAAATAATGCACTAATTTTTCCTGTCCTTTCTTCTCTTTGTTTATTGTATAAATGAGTTTTCAAGGATATCAACTCCGATATAAAAGGAATTTTGTCTTCCACAAATGACAATTTTAGAATTATTCCATATAATGGAGTCGATTGGGATAGACATCCTTGAGATACCATCTTTATTATGGTTATCAAACTTCGGTTATTCACTTAAGCGTAGTACACCTTCTCGATAGATAAAAACAATCTAATTTGGATCGCGAGTTCATTCATCCCATAAGCGAATTTTCCTTCGTGGGGACAGCGAGCGTAAGCCCCAGTATTCGCAGCTACATATTATTCTTCTCTATTTTTTAATAGAAAGCATGCCGTTACACTAGTCCATATTTCTAAAAAACTTAATTAAGCAATGGCATATAACCTTAAAAAAATTTTTAGACCTTTACTATCTTCGATTCGACCAATACAATAAAGGACTTTTGTCAAAAATTATTAGAATTGCATCATGTTTACTGGTGCGTGACTACTTCTTCTTAATAAAATGCATTCAATCTAATAATAATAATACAATATTTTAAACCTCGAAAACTCCGCAGACTTAGATTTTCTATATTTACGATCCCTGCCTAAAACCTGCGTCTCTGTCATTAAATAAAGATAAATACACATTCTTATAGCCAGCTCAGAACACCTAATTGTTTTCATAACATACATGTTTTACTCTATGCACTAATTAAAATCTTGTTAAATTTTGGGTTTTTTATTGACTTACTGCCAAATAGAACCTTTGAAATTTCGTTACATTAGAGGTACCTTTCCTCGTTAACTCTTTCTATTACTTCTTGCTTTTTTCTTATACAAGTATGAATCCTAGGTTTAGTTCTCGCTTTATTAACGATAATACCCCATTAATTAGCCAACCCCTCCAGCTTTTACAAGGTTTTAGGGGAAAGCTATCCTTCTGTCTTTTGCGCATTTTGATGAGCCTTTTACTATCATTACTAATGGATCAAATTTTAAGCTAACGAGCCCTCATAACATATTTTACTGGAGAATTTATTATTCTTTATATCTTTCTTTATTTTATTACTTACTAACATATTTAGCAAACTTCATGCCAATAAATTCTTAGACTAATGTCTATAAATTCACTCTGAAACTAGCTAGTTATATTTCCTTGACACAACCATTTTTTTTTTCCATAAGAAAGGGTCTAAACATCCAAGCTTCACGACCTTAGCTGCTTGTCCATGAAAACGAAAAGTTATTTTTGTTATTTTGTTCATATGATCTTGACCGTCCATATTCCCCCATACAACTCTATTAAATTTACGTGACCAAATCACTTGAGAGATTTTATATTGACTAATCTCATTTAAAATTAAAAGGGGTCTTTTTCTTATAAACGTTATGCCCTGTCTTATAAAATAGGCTTCGAACCAAAGTCTTTTTATTCGTATATGTATTAATATTAATAAACGACCCCTGGCACAGACAGCTTACAAATAAGGGCCACGGTTCTTATGCATTTTAATCCTATTGCTTTAGTAGAGAGATTACGTTTCGTACGACTTTAACTAAATTATAATTTTTCCTTCGCGGATTTTGATCCGCATGCAAACAAACGAAAAATCCGAGCCCAAACCTCCTTATTTATATAACACATATAGAATTCGGCTATAGAGCCCGGCTCATCCTGACAATTCCGTAAATATTATTGGATCCTAGTCAATGGCATACTACTATGATTCTTTGAAAACTTAACTATATTTTATTATAAAATAATAAATAATGAGATAGAATAATTCGAACAACCTAAGTATAATAAGTATAATTTACTTGAGATAATTCTGTCATTTCATAAAGAAAACTTTTCATATTTAATTTATTTTATCACAAACAACAAGCGTAATTTTGGTAAGTTCTAACAATTAATGTATTATCCACAAAGAAAGTGACAGCTTCTTTCGCCATAATTTCTTAAGACATCCCTCCATGTTAGTCGTACAACGTTGGGGTAGGTCGATCCTCTCATTTTAATCTACTATTTTACTAAGAGTCTTTCACAGTTCGAATTAAACAGACCTCTGTGCCCAATCCTTTTATGCTTAACAGAGAATTCAACACAAATGTTGTCGTCGCCCTTCGCAGGACTTCTGTCTTAGATCAGAGTTGTCCAAATAGAAGCAGCACGTTTCCCAAAAGTAGTTGAACATTAAAAAAGAACTCCTAGAGCTTTTCCGAATTAAACTGAGACTGTTAACAATGCTTGGGTGCTTCTATACAGGATTTTGAAAGTACACATGCTATGACTGGCAGACGCAGATCACTTAAGAATCTCAAACAATATCTCCTTTTTCCTATGCCGTTGCCCGTGTATTACTGAACATTGGAGTTATCATGTTCATCTACTTTGTCTTTTAAATGACCTAACTCTTCACAGCTTTTTGATTCCTATCTATCATTCTAAGCTAGCAAGGAATCTTTTGTCCAAGAAATTCCTACTTTTCCTAATTAGTTTTCTTTCCCCTTCAGCTCGAATAATTTGTTTTACTGTAAAGTTCTACTCGAATTTGCACTTTTCGTAAGTCCGTGCAGTTTCATTTGTGTAAATATACAATTAACTATTATTTTTTATAAATACCTTGATGCAGCGCTCGGTCTACTTATGAGTATATTGATTTCTTGCCTCTAAGCGAAGTTGATCTCAAAAATTATTGACTTAGAAAGGTTCCTATATGCTTTAAAAGCTTTTCTTCCACAAATATAAAATTAGAGTCTTTACACAAGGGTGCAAACTTGTATCAATTCTTTTGATTTATTTGATTGAAATTTTAATTTATAAATATTAATAGTCCAGTTTTATTAGTTATGTTATTTAACAATTTTATACTATATAGTAATATAGTATGTATATATATTATTCCAATTCTGATCTTTTGCGTAAACAACATTACAACGATCTTTGACGTGTTCTTTATCTATATTTAACCATAATCTATATTTAACCATAATCTATATTTGACCATATATGATTCATGAAAGGGTTTTTAAATAAGGACAAGAGTAGTTTTGTTTCTTTTCTGTCGCATCTAATAAATATTTTTATTGCACACAAAAAGAAAGAATTTTTGACAATGTTCAACGTCTTTTGGCAAAAGCACCGTAAAATATTTCTTTAAGTGTAGGTTCAAATGATTCTTAATATCTATTTATGCATTTATAAAAGTTATCTTTTCTATTTATTTATGGCCGAATTCCCCCCCTTTTTTTGTTTCGATTCTTTTTTGTGGACTTTTGTCTGTTCTCTAGGAATGAAATTCTAATACAATTGAGTAGGCAGACTGCGTTTTCTTTCTAGCAAATGAAAAGGGTTCTTTTATTATACAAAAACTCAAAATATCTATAATGATCCTTGTTATTATCTATAGAATAAAATGATACAAATTATACCAATATAAATATTTATTTTTATTATATATGTTTATTATTTTACTAAATTATTTATTAATTAAGATTAGCTGTAAGCTCTTGTAATATACGAGCGCATGTTGAAAACCTTTACTGGCATGTTATCTTTCTGAGACCTGGTTATCTAAATGACTTGTATTTAAACATTTCGACGGGATTTAGTTGTCGGAGACTCTCTATTCTATCTGAAGTACGCGGCTATGAAAACATCCTGTCCCAGGACTTTGGACAAGAGATAGTTGTCTTCCACTTCCAAACAAGTAGAGAGTCCCTCACTATTATTATTATTGTTGTTGATCTTTTACTATTTGTTTTATTACAATTGTCTACGAGGAAAACTAAAGCTTTCCTACTTTTAAAAAGATTCTCGCTGTTGAAAAAGTCTTACTTCTGTTTTTCTAGACATTTCACTACGGATTTTATTTCAGTCCAATGCGAAGAGGAGCCTACGCAGCCTTCCCTATTCCTAAAGAGTTTTTTCTATCGACGTTATCGTTCTTAATTAAGTAAGGAGCAACTCCACCATCTCATACAACATTCATACTGGAAACATTCTATCTTTCCAAAACACCCTAAGAATTAAAAAAAATTCATTTTTACTTCAACACGTTTTACTTTTAAAATAGACGAACTTATTAAGAAGCGGGATTCTATTCACTGCTTGAAGAAGATTTGCTTTGATAATAAATATACAAACCTTAAATTTGTCCTTTTGCTATATCATTATAAAATTTATCAATATATAAAGAAATTATTGGGTAGTTTAGATATTTACTCTTTTGTTTGGCGCTCCGTTCCCTATTTTGTTACTCGCTCAAAAACGGGTCCGACCTTTTTTGATTCAAGACTTAATCTTGGACTTATATTTTATGTTGCAACAAACAAGTCTAAGAGACTCTAACTTAAATTATTTTATTTCTTATTAGAAAGTAGTTCTTTTACAACTTTACATAGAGAAAATAAGAAATATGCATCCTCGACAGGCTACTAGAGTCTCCGTTAGCTTTCCCCACTACATATACTGGATAGCTCTACTCTAACATCCAAAGGATGCGATGTTTCTCTGCTAGCTAACCTGATCTATAACATAAAAAGTAGACGGGAAACATTTAATAAATGTTAGACTCCAAATTTCCTTATGTTTTATTTCTTGTTTTTGGTTACTATGTTGCATAGATAAAACAATTCTATCAACAAGACCTTGGCTAAATTTGGTTAATTTAATTAACCCTCTGTAGGCTTATTTCAAATTGTTCAAAACACCGACGCGCTCCTTTATTATTTTTTAACGAAATAATTAAAAACTTCTTATTCTGAGTTCTTAGTTAGGAGGACTTTTCTAGCCAACTACTCAAAAAAGTAAAGAGTCCTTAACCTCTATGTTCCTTTTGGAAAACTAACCTTATTAATATATTTTATATACAAAAAATTGGTGCCTTTTATATACCTTTTTCGAATTTTTTACTTAATAAGGGTTTATTTTAACAAGTTTCAGGATAGGGTCGATACAACTCTTTCGTAATAGTAATATAGCTTAAAAGCAACTTGTTCACAGAAACTCTACCCAATTTAGAACTTTTTTGGAAAACCCTTACGAGACAAAAACAGCAACTTTAACAAAAATCGTCTTCTACTTCCATCTGAAAGTAAAGCTATAAATAATAAGTCATTATAAAGACCTTATTTACGAGAATTTCTTAATAGTCCTAAGCATGTAAACGATAGTTTCGTATAATTCAAAAAGATGTTAAAGCGTTCTTAGACGACTGACTTTTTTAATTCTTAATAACTTAAAAAGAATAGCTATACAATTGGTTAAAGAAAGATTCTTCCGTGCAGTAGCCCGATCATCTTTACATGAAATAACTTTGAAGTTATAACGAACCTAGGCTATTTAGTACTTTTTTCTATAATACTTTCCATATCTTTTTACTTTCTAAATGATTTCACCAATTACTGTCTATGCTTTTCTATTTGGGAACGTCCCCACCAAACAACTTCACCAACCAGGTAAACTTTAACAAGCTAGAGATCATATTACACAAAAATAATTATGGAGAAAAACTTATATTAAATAAATTTTTAAATCTTATAAGAAATTAGGAACCTATTATGAAACCAAACCCCAATTTACAATTATTCTATTTATATCAATTATTTAATCCATTTTTATCCAATTAGAGCCTTCTTTAGTAATGTAATCTGCCTGACTCTCGAAGTTTTCGAGTTTTCAGTCTTTACTTTTGTTTATCCACTAGTACAGAGATCTAAATCATAAATAAATCTATTTGTCTTTATACCCTTGTTTTTGTCGACGAGCGAAGTGCTCGCATTGCATACTTGTAGCCATAAGTGGATTACTCCGGGAAAGTCAGTAATTTTGCATTCTGTCAATTGACAGAAAACCACCGTTTGGTAAATGTTGTTTGTGGTCAGGATTCCAGATGACTTCATAGTTGATCGCGTATAGATACATTAAGGACTTTTATTTTGAGGGTTCGTTAACAACGTTCTATTCTATATATAATAAAGACTTTCCCTAAAATTGTAAGAGATGCTCCCGCCTAATTTGAAAAGCTTTTACTTTCTCTATTCTAAATATTTTCTCTTTAATTTCATATTAATTACAGCGGCGAGTATTTTGAAAATAACGAGTCTGAATAGCTATGTTTTGTCGTCTATTTTATTGAAAAATATTCTGTGTGACACAGAGTCTTTTCTTTTTGAAGTGGTTTTTTATTTTCTGGTTTCTGATTCTTTTTTCTCATTTATTGTGCTCTTTTTTTTGTTGTTTTTATTTTTTCCTTGCTTCTTTCTATTTTTTCTATTATCTATTTTAATATTATTGATTCTGTAGTGGACTACTTTTATAAGGGTCGTGTTGGTTTAGTAAAAATTTTCTTTTTGTGGCTCCTATTTTGCTGCATTTTCCTTTTTGTAAAAGGTTTTGCTTGTATTCCCAAATTCAAATTGTATAGAATTTCGCGTAGTTTGCGGGCAATTTTTATAAGTAAATTCTTTTACTAAAGTAGTCCTGATTCGTTTTTTCTTTCTTTGTCTCTGTGTTTTCTTTTTTATTGCTTGTTTGATTTGTTTTGGTCGATCTCGTTTTTGATGGAAGGTTACGTAATTTCATTCTTCCGGTGTGTGATAGATATAAAAATGTCATTAAGACCTAGGATAGTGAAAATTAGTAAGATCTTGTAAAGATCTAAGAAGTTTAAAATAGTTGGAAATCTGTCACACAGAAAGCAGTCGGGGTAAGGACACTTTTTGTGTTTTTGCATTTGTTTCAGAGGGTTTCAAGTGTCTCCAGCGTTGGAATGGTCGGTTTTTTTGTTGTCTTCTATTGTTTTCTCTGTTCTTTTTTGTATTAGTCATTTTTTTCTTTATCTTTTTAGAGCCTCGGTTTCTGTTTTTGACAATTAAGTTAATTAGATTAGCTCTACTCCTATTAATTATTTTATGCTAATATTTTTAAGATAATCAAGCAAGTATAATTTAGGTTTTGGTTTATAGTAGTGCATGCCTTTAACATGTGGCGAAAGTCCTTTTTCTTAATGTTGGATCAACTTTTTTACTTATTTTTTATTTGTTTAAAATTAGTGAATTAAAATTTCTTTTTTTTTTATTATTTCGTGGAATTCGTTCCTTTTTGAAATACATCCACCTCTTTTTGTTGTCTTCTGTGTCGTCTTCTGTACAGAATCTTATCTCTTCTTTTTTTTATTTTTCTGTGTACTCTTTTACCTCTATCTTTTTGTATGTTTTAGGCTTAGTATTTATTATCCATTAGATTTTGATTACAAGATTGCTGCTTTGTATTAACAATATACTAAATGATATTTCCTATATACAGTATATACCAAACTTATTGATTATTATATATAATATGTGCTTGTATTTTATACTAATTATTCTTAACTATGTTATACTTCACTTACTATTGACAGGTTTTCTATCTGCTCATTTCGCAGCAATTTTTTTGCTGTTTCTTAATTTTTAGCAGGGGAAGGGACAACTTTTCTTTTGTTTTCTCTTTATTTTTGGTATTTTGTCTTTCTTATTTTTCTGCTTTTCGATTCTTTTTTTTTCAAATTTCTTACTCTTTCCCTTTTTATTCTTTTTCTTTATCAGACACTTCGCGAGCTTTGAATTGTTTTAGTTAGATAGTATTAACATTTGTAAGTGTGATGGAGTATGCTTTTGTCTTGTAGTTCTAGTTTTTTATTTATTCCTTAATTGCTTTGTTTATTTTGAGATAGAGCTTTTTATGCAGTTGATATTATTATTTAGCATGGGTATTTTCGTTTTGATGATTAATGCTAAAACTTTATATCGTGATTCTTCAATGATGTTATGTTTCTTCATTCCCCGCATATTGTTTTTTGTTGCTCTAAGAATATCGTTTTTCTTTTTTTTTGTCTGCCTTCTTTCGCTTTAACATCTTTCTTACTCTAATTCTTGTTATTGTTTGGGAACCATCTCTCTGTCTCTCGAGAATCCTCTTTTTGTCTTTTCTTATTTATTTTCTCTATATTTCATTGCGTTCTTTCTATTCTCTTTCTTTTTATTTTCTCCTGTGCTTATTTTTCTTCGAATCCTTTTTGCTTTTGTGACTAGAGGAATATTTGAGGAAAGCCTTTCCATTTCTGTGTGAGAAGAAGAGCTTCTAAAAAAGAAGAAAGCCCACGAAACAATCTTGGAAGATATGCAGAAGGTTCCACAACCACTAGGTCGTACAGCCGGAAATGCGGAAGGGACCCCTAAAATAGAAAGACCTGAAAAGAATGAAAATACTGCACAAAGTCGTATAAGTTTACAAATTTTATATTATTTTTTAGCATTAGTCTAATAGAAATAAGTTTAATAAAATTAAAGAAAAATAAATATTTATTTATTTATAGTTCTTTTCTCTATGAATTTTTTTCAATTATACATTCGCTAGTATAGACTAGATTTCGCAAGAAGAGCTAACTTTTAATATTATAAAAACATTCTAATATAATTTTTAATTAATATAAATTTTTATAAAATAATATGAAGTTGAATAAAAAATGGCATTCTTTCGTTTAGGGTTGGTTGGGTGTATAGGACAGTTGTTAGAGTATCTATATTTAAATATATAGGTCATGGGTTCGACACATTTTCATGCAAAAATTGTCCTTGTTTTTCTGAACTTCTATTGCTGTTTCTTGCTATATCTCCATTCTCGGACTTGGGGTATCTTGCTGGATTTCTTTTGCTTTCTTTTGCTTTCTTTTGCTTTCTTTTATTTTCTTTGATTCTTTTTCTATTCTTCCTTTTTATCTGGGTTTGGTTACTTTTTCTTGTTTTCTGTCTGTCTATTTTTCTCTTATGAGTCTTATTTTTTCTGTATTTCGATTCTCCTTTGCTTCTTTGTTTTACTTTTTTGTAACATTTCATCGTCGATTCTTGGGTCAATTGAAAATGAAAATCAATTAGATTCTTTCTTAGTTTAATTTCGTGGATAGTTTTCGGCTAGGATTGTAGATTTATTTTTTCGACTTGACTTTCGATCCATATTTTTTGTAATGAATATCTATCTTTCTATTTTATATGAATTTCTATTTTTGCATATTTTTAGTTTAGTTAATTTTAGAAGAAAATCTGAATTAAATTTACTTTATAATTTATAGCGGAAGATCCTTCTGGATCGTGTTAGAGTTTATTAAAAAATTTATTTACTAATTTTAGATACAAGGAAAGACCCTTATTTATAATATAAAATTAAATTTAACTAAAATGGAGTCTTTTGTGCGAAATCAAAACAAAAAAGTTTTTTTTAATTCATGCAAATTTTTTGTTGTGAATAAAATTATCAAAAATGAAGTTATTGTAGTCAATGCAAAGGGTTTTGTTTTAGCTTCCTGGCTTTGGCACGAGGTCTCCATTCTTCATTTGTTAGATTGTTTGAAGCAGGGCTACTTTATAGGTATTTTTCTCTTTCTCTCTTTTGTTCCTTCCTTCTCTTTGTTTTTTTACTATTTTATTTACTTTTTTCTTGTCTACCTTTTTTTTAAAGTCCAAAGAAGGAATTGTTGGTAGGTGTGCGAGACTCCTTTTAAATGATTAGCAATCTACTTTTTAATTTCTTGGAAGAACGGGCTGCTTTTTTGTTTTTTATCTTCCTTAGCGCATTTTCTTCTTATTCTTTATATTTTTGTAATTCTCCTTTCTTTTATTAGTTATTATTCTATTATACTATATTTCTATACTATAAGTGTTTTCCGTAGCTAGAGTCTTTTGCTTGTTTGTAAGTTTTCTGATTTTTCGTAATTTTTAACAAAGAATTTCTATTTCCTCGAATCCTATACGAAATCCTTATTTTTATTTTTTATGTATGCTTCATTTTATTGTTTGTTTAGGGGTGGGAGCTTTCTGAATACAGGGTTTTAAATCGTGGACTCGGATTTAAACCGACGTTAACTATATTAATGATTAATTAATGAAATGCATTTTGGGCCTTTTTGGTCTGATTTAATCTTCGTGCCGCTGAGTGCTTGATGTGCCAGGGTTGGGTTCTCGTTGGATTAGGTCTAAGTTTTTAGTCGATTGCCTTTGTTCTTTAAGAGCCTTTGATAGAAAAGATAGAAAATAGGTTTTTATGCTATGTAACCTATAAAAAGTCTTTACAAAAGCTTTTAGGCGTACAGAATTTCAAGTGTCTTCTTTCTCTTATTCTGCTGCTCTTGTGCGTCTTTCTTTTGGTTTCATTTCTGTCTTCTTCTCTTTTTGATTCTTTCCTTCTCTCGCTCTTCTTCTTCTTTTTGTGCCAAGCCTTGCGTGAGAAGAGGATTCTCCTTACCAATTTTGCAAGTTCTTTTGTTAAGTCCTTTTGGTTCTTGCAAGAATGTGTTAAAAATTTTAATATAGAAAGCCATCCCACTTGCCCCCAAAACTTCCTTGCGCGAAAAATGTGGCAATAATAAAATTCCGAATAAAAATAAAAGCAAGATTCAAAATTCAAATTGTGTGTTGATTGAGAAATGAAAAATGGTATAGATAAGGAATTAGTATAGTAGGGGATATTTTAAATTAGTAGAGCTTGCAAGAGATTCTATTATTAGAATCTTAAATTACTAGTAATAGCACAAGAAGAAAGAAATGACGAAAGCAAAGAGAAAAAAAGACTTGAAGTAGATGTAGATGAAAAAGTATGCACTGTGCAAAGTCGTATAAGTTTGCAAATTTTCTATTTTTCTCAGAATGACTATTTAAAAATAAAAATGCGTTTTAAATGCAAGGAAATTCAATTTATCTTTTTTTTTATAATATTATAAGAAATTGCTTCTATAGAATTGATTCAGACCGAACAGCTAGCGATTTAATGGAATTCTTTGGTTTAGGTTTATCAGTCGGTGGAGCCCCTTTCTTTTTGCTATTCTGTGTGATGCAAGATAATTGATCCGTCTTGCTGTTCTTCGGTGTATCCTCGTTTTTCTCATTTTCGGCCTTAGTACAGTTTCTTTCGCGTTTTCTTATTTGTGCTGGTTTTCCTTTTGTTTTTTCTTTTGCATTTCTTCTTTTATTGTTTGTTCTTGTTTTCAAAAACCGGTCCTTTTCTTTACTGTCTTCGTTTCTTTGTTTCCCCTTTTTCTTTCTTTTTTCCCTTTTTTTGTCAGTTTTGCATTGTATATTTTTGAAAACTTGTAATTTTTTTTTTTTTAAATGAGAAAATCGTCTCCTTTTATTGTAATTTCATCTATGTCCTATTTGTTTGGAACGTCTACTTTGATTTGTCTAATCGGAAGAGTTCGGTTTGTGAAGCTTCTTTTCAATTTATTTTGTGAAGTTACGGCTTTCCTGTGGAGTTTCCTATATTATTTATTTTTGGAAGTGTTTTTTCTCCTGAGTTTCTTTTTTTCTTCTCGTTTTTTATTTCTTTTTCTTCTTTTTTGCTTCTTTCTCTGATTTTTCTTTTTCTTGCCCTTTTTTTTTATCGCTTTCTTTTCTTTCTTCGTGCTTAGTGAATTGGATTTTGAGATGATTTTTTTAAGGTCTAGTAGAATTGGCGTTATATAGTTTATTGTATAAAAGTAGTATATTTGTTGAGTGCTTCGGATTTTCATTTGTGGGGCGGACCCTTGGAATGTTCCGTCGGTTAGGTGTTCTTATTTATAAAGTTGTGCTCGAATTCTTTTCTTTTGTCTTTATTTACTTGTTCTCTATGATTTATGATTTTTTAAGAATATCTATATTTAGAATCCGACCCACTTATTGCTTTAGTCTTATATACTATATTAGGTATATATGATCCATGACATCTACTTCCATTCCTTAGATTTGGATCATGAAGCACCTTTTAAAGTATGGTCTCTTTGTAGAGGAGTTCAAAAGTATTTTAATTCCAGGATGCTTTTATATATATAAGTGTCCTGTTTAGAAAGAATAGGCAGAGGGAGCCCCGTGCTCTGGTTGCCGATATGGAAAATTTTTGTTAGGTGGAAAAGCGCTAGGCCGGTCCCGCGATTCTTATCTATCTTAAGAAAATTACTGTTGTTTTCGTGAAATTTATAAACTCTAGTAAAGTAATTAATTAAAAAATCATAAATAAATAAATAATCCAGAAATTATTAAGTCGAAAAATCTATAAACCTTGTTTACCTATTTTATTTTAAGAATTCATGTGCAAATTCTTTGTGTCTAATTATTGAATTTATTTCTTACCCTCTATATATTTGTAATATTTTTTGGTTTAGGGTTTTTTGAAAGCGTAGGTGGTTTTTTGAAGTCTTCAGATCTTGTTCTTTTTTCTTTGTTTATTTTTCTTTTTTTTTAGACTTTCTCTATAACTTTTCTTTATTTTATTGAGTCTTTTTCTTTCTCTTTTCTGTATCTTCTCTGGTTTTTTTCTTTTTGCTTGTTTTTGTTTTTCTAGTCTTTCTTGCTGCCTATTTTGCAGTGTTTTGAATTGTTTTATTATATATTTATTGTATTTTGTAAAACTTATAATTTGACTTCAACAAAGTAAAGGAATTGTCTTAAATTTTTTTGTTTTTTCAAATATCTTTTTGCCCTAGTTTGGTGTGTATAGTTTTTATGTCTTAGGTAAAGGGTTTGCCTTGTGAAGCTTCTTTCTTTTATTTGATTTTGGGCTTCTCTGTCTCGTCTTTTTCTTTTTCTCCTGTTTTGCTTCTTTCCCTCTCTTGTTATTTTCTTGTTTTTTTTCATTTTTGATTCTTTTCTTTTATTAATATCTTATTTTTTTGTTGCTTTCTCTTCTTTCTGCGTTTATTCTTTTCTCTAAAATAATTTTTTTCGAATATAAGATCTCTGGGGAGCTGCTCCTCGGGAAGGCGAACTTCTCTTTATTTGTTTCCATTTATGGACCCACATATCTCTTTTCCTAGATTTCGTACAAAGTCTTCCCCCTTGTTTTTATTTCCAAACAAAAGGTTTTACTGCGAGAAACATTTGTTTGGCAAGCAATTTTTCCGTGCATTTTTACTTGAATTTTTTTTTGCCGTTGCTAGTATTTTGTCTTTTTTTTCTTTGAGCAGAAGATTATCTTTTCCCCGAACAAAAAGTTTTTCTGCGAAGTTTCAAACAAGGATAACTTCTTGTATTATAGCGCCAAAAGGTATCTTTGATCAATCTTCTATCTTCTTTATTTCAATCTCTGCCAATGAATCTCTGCAAAGTTCTTGCTCCGATCTCTGCTAGTAATGTGCCCCTAAATTTTCATCTTGAGAAAGAGTTCTCCTACAGCTTTCTGCTTACATCTCTATGGTAAGAACAAGAAGCTTTTGGTACAATAGTTTCCGTAGAATTTGTCCTCATACTTTATAACCGTTTTATCTAGGTGAACTAAGAATGCTTTTATATTCATAAAAAATCTTTAAATCTTCTAACAAAATAGAATCTTAAGCTCGTTTAAATATTTAATTTAAAATGAAACAAAAAATAGAATTCTATAGTTTCAGATTTATCACTTAGTCATTAGACTTTTGAATCTAATGTTGAAAATACAATTCTTGCTATACCCAGGACCCTTAATGATATTAATGAATATAAAATACTATAGCTCTGAATTCATTCTATTCTATAGATTAAAAAAATATATAAAATAAATTTCTTATAATATGGACAAGATCCACTTTTTTATTTACTTTAGTTTTCATTTTATATTGTAATAATTCGGAGAAATTTTTCTATATATATTGAAATTTAATTAATTATTTTTTGTGAATTTCTTTTTTTTACATAAATTAATATATATTTATTATTTTGTGTTGTGATATTTCATTTTGACATTCATTTAATTTTATGAAAAATAAATTTTATTTTTATGCAAAAGATCTAATTTAATTTTTTTAATTCCTTTTGATTTATTTTTTAATGAATTCATAAAATTTTTATTATTCAATTAATTTTCTAGTGAATTTATTTTATTATTTCTTTGAAATTAGTATATATATCGTTATTAAGTATATAAGGAATCTCTCCTCGTAAAAATCATGGTATTATTTTTCTTGATTCATCGTTGTTTAAGGGCCGTGAAAGTTTTTTATGTAATCACAAGCGAGTCCTATTTTTCGCATGTTTTTTAGAAATGAATTTTTATTGTCTTTTCCGCAAGAAGAGGGGCGCACTGTAATCTGGAATGGAAGCTGGTAAGCTTTAGTTAAATTGTTAATTGCTCTTGGATCGGTATCAATCGAAAAGTCTCACTAGCTCTAAAAGTATAAATGCAAAGTGCTGGATTCTTGTGCAAGGGTCTTGAGTAGGACAGTGGATAGCTTAAGTAATGAAAATTTCAATAAAAATTTTTGTTGTACGGGATGGCGTGCTCATAGCACCCTACGGAGAATGCGGAATTCAAAGGTTCAGATCAATTTTGGTATCAATTTACGGGTTTAGACAAAACTTCTGAGCCCTTTTTTCTGGCTTTCCCTTCTTTTTCTCTGTTTTTAATTTCGCTTCTTTTTTTCTGGCTTCTTATTTTCTTTTTCTTTTTGTCTCTTTCTCTGACTGATTCTTTTTCTTTCCTTTGTTTGGTTTTTTCTTTCTCTCTTTTCTTTTTACTCTCTTTCTATATTCTCTTGTTTTTTCTCTTTCTTTTTCTTCTTGTTGTTTTTTGTTTCTTCTTCTCTCTTCTACCTTTTTTCCCTTTTGTCTGTTGTACAAGGCTTTCTTCTGTTTGCGAATGGTCCGCGGCAAGTCCCTTTTTTTCTCTTATCAGAATGTGCTACGAGCAATACGGGGCAAAGACTTTGCGTCCCTGTTTTAATTTGTTTCGTGAACTATGGGGAGACTTCTTGCGAAGAGGTAGCTGCTTTTTTGTAAGAAGGCTTCTTTGTTCCTGCAGGTTTGTAAACTAAGAAACCAGAGGCTGTGCGCCAAGACCAAAAATCCGTGAATAGAAAGACTTGTTTTTTTTGTCTGTGTTTTTTCTCGTACTTTCTATTTTTTATTGTTTGCTTCTTTTTTTCTGACTCTCTTGTTTTTTTGTTTTTTTTATCTTTGTTTTTGCTTCTTTTGTTAGCTTCTTTCTTTTCCTGCTTGTTTCTCTTTTTCAGCTTTCTGTTTTTTTCTTTTTTATTTGTTTTTTCTATTGTTCTTCCGCGGGTTCTTTGAAAAGCATATACTTCTGACGTCTCTTATCTAAGGGAGGGCTTTGTGCCAATCCCTTTGCTCTACACTGCTCTGTGTTTAGAAAAATCTCTATTACAATGTTTTCCGTCTTTCTATCAAGAAGAATTCCTTTGAGCAGAAGATTCGCTCTTTCACTCGGACTAGGTCTAGTTCTGGTCTTCTTCAAATATCTGGAATTTCCTTCTTCATCTCATCAAAGGGTTTCATTTCGCATCTTTTTGCTTTTCTCCGTGAAAATTTGAGACCTTTTTTTCTTCTAATCTCTGTGACGGATAGCCTTGTCTCTTCCACGAATGTGCCAAAAAAACTTTCCCGTTGACATCTCTTGAAAGTTTCTCTTCTCTAGAATTTCTTGGAAGCTTCAAAGACTTTGGTGGGATATAGGTAGAATAGGAGGAGGAGGCTCTGTGACAACAGGTTTAGGGACTCATCAAAGGGGGAGGGTTCTCTCTTATGTGCTAACGGCTTAGGCCTCGAAGGTCTAGTTGGATTTGCAATGAAAAAACCCTGTTCTTTATTAGGCTATGCTATTTGAACCTAGGGCTCCTAGTTTTTGATTGACGTGTTCTTGATTGGAACTATGAGTGCTTTCATTAAACATCATAATTAATTATAAGTAAATAATTGAATCTTATTCTTATTTGTAATTATTTAAGATAAAGTTTTAAATTGCCTTTTTAATTTGAAAGGTAACAAGTTAATATTTAAATAGAAACAAATGTGCATGTCTTTTATGCTTTAGGGCGTTTATTCGTATTTAAATCTCCATGTAGAAGGTTCTCTAAAAATGGGCTAAGGTTTTGACTTGGTACTGGGGTTGTTGACGTTGATTCAGGGTCTTGTTACCTTGCTGCTATTGTAACGACTTTTTTCTTGTTGCCTTTTTCTTTTCCTGTCTCTTTTTCTCTAGTTCTTTTTTTCTTTTTTGTTGTTTCTTTCTCTGATTTTTTGTAATTGGTTTGTGCTTTTCTCTCTTTCTTTACTTTTTTGAATCTTTTCTCTTCTGTTTTTTTCTTGTTTTGTTTTTAATCTTTTTCTTTTCTTGCTTTTGCGGTATTCTTAGTGGTAGGTTTTCTGGGAATGGATGTAGAAAATAGGACTTATTTACCTAAGTTTGTTCTTTGGTTTTGTTAGTTGGAAGGCAGTATTTATTTCTGAACGCGTCGCTATTTCCTGTCAGTTATGTAAGTTTGCTTTTTGTTTGTTCTAGAGTCTATTTTGCTTTTTTGTTTTCGATTTTTTCTTAGTTTTTTTGTTCTTTTAGGTTTTTTCTTTCTATAGCTTTCCTATCTTATTCTTCTTGTTCTTCTTTTGCTTTTCTCCTCTTGTTCTTTTTTTTATTATTTTCTTGGTTTTCTATTTCATGTTCTTTTTTCTCCTTTCTTTTCTCATCTTCTTTTTCTCTCTGTCTTTTTCTGTCTTTCTATTTATTCTTATTTTGGTAGTATTTAGGATTTTCTTTCTATTGTTTTTTTACTTTTCTTTGTTAATTTTTCTTTTGTTTTCTTCTCTTTCTGGTTCTCTTTTTTCTGATTCTCGGTCTTTTCTCTTTCACCACCTTCTTTCTTTATTTTTTTGTTTTTTCATTTTTTGTGTTTTTTCTAACTTTATTTAAAAAGTAATTTAGAGTCTACGTGTTTTGATTTTAAGATTTCTAAGAGTTCTATCCTATGTGTGTTAATTATCCAGTTGCTTTTCTTTTGGATTTGTCCGACCTCTAAGTTCGCTTAAAAAAGCGAAGGTTTTTAACTTTTAAGTGTTTTTGAATAGTTTTTTTTACTGATTAGTCGTTTTTTATTAGTTACAGGCGGATTCTAGGTATGGTTTGGGTAAATTTAAGAGTAAAAAAGCAGAGTATTCTTAGCTCTGTATGTCTCTTTGCCTCTCTTTCTCTTTATTCTTTTATGTTTTTTTCCTCTCTATTTCATATGTTTTTCCATATTTTTATTTTTTCCTTTTGGATTTTTCTTCTTCTTTCTCTTTATTCTGTCTTTTCTTTTTATATTCATTTTTCTCGTTTTTTTTTTTGTTTTTCTCTCTTTTCTTTTGTTTTCTTTTTTTGTTATTTATTCCTTTTTTCTGCTTCTTTATTCTACCTTTTCTTGATTCTTTTGGGACTTCTTTCTTCTCTTTTTTCTCTTCTCTACTTTTTCTTTGTGTTCTCTTGTTTTCTTTTTGACTTTTTTTCTTTCTCTTTTTCTGCGCTCTCCTTGTTGCTGGTTCTGATATGGAATTTTCTTAGATTCTTCTTTGTAATTATGGGTTTTATTTCTTTCTTTTTCATCTCTTATTTCTTTTTTTTCATTTCTATTTTTTCTATCTCTAAGCCTAGGGTTTACTACTAATACTAATGCGGAGGACTTTGTATTTACATTTTGGTATAGGGGAGTGTTTCTTTAGGGGAAGCTCTTTTATATCTATTTTGTTTTGGTTGTTTGTGTATTTAAGGGGGAGCCTTTTATAGGGCATAAGATATGTAAATACTGGCTCTTGTAACTTACTGCAAATTTTCTTTTCTTAGTTAATTTTCGGCTTTTGGTTAGGAAAGCTCTTGTTTTATTGCTTTTCCAAACAAAGGATTCCTTTGTAGTAGTTCGAAAGATGTTTTATTTTTCTTACTGGCTTTTGTCTTTCTCTTGTTTCTTTCTTCTTGTTTTATCTTTCTTTCTTTTTGACGAGTTAAGGGTCTCGTTCTGTCAGAACCTTCTTTTTGTTCTTGCTCTGTTCTCTATTTTTCTCTTCTCTCTATTTTTTCTCTTTTCTTCTTATTTCTGTTTCTTTTTTTCTACTTACTTTATTCCTCATTACTGTTGTTGCCTTTTTCTTCTACCTGTCTATTTCTTTGGTTCTGTGTGCATTTGTATGTTTCTGGTGTTTTTGTAATTAGGTTTTATGCATTTTGTTTGGATCATTCAAGTGCCCCAGGTTCGTTGTTATTCCTTGTTTTTAAATATGGAAATTCTTTGTGATTTTTGCCACTCGCTTTATATACGTTATATGTGTATTGTGCTCACCATGCTTGTTTTTTGTTTCTTTCTATTTTTTCTAGTCGCCGCCTTTTTTCTTTGATGTCCTTTCTTTTTTTTCCCTCCCTTGTCCCTTTGCCTGTGTGGACGACAATTCTATCTATTGCTTATTTTTTTTTTCTTTGTTTTTACTTTGTTGATTGCAACAAAATGGACGACAAAAGCTTGTTTTCTGTTTTCTTTCGTGTGAGAACCGTGTGAGAACTGGACGACAACAATGCTTCTTTTCTTTCACTTTCCCTCTTTCTGCTTCTGTTTGTTTTTGCTTGTCGTTACAAGCAAATTCTCTTGTTTTTCTTTGTATTTTTCTTTTATCTTCTCTTTGTTTTTGTTTTCTTTTTTTGTTTTGTGTTTACTTTTTCGGAAATGGACGACAACAGTCAAATGTACTTTAATTTTTTCTCTTCTTTCTCTTATTCTTTCTTTCCTAGCTTTCTTCTTTGTTCTTTCTTGCTTTTTTTGCATTCTTGTCTTGCTTTCTTTTCGGAGAATGGATGACAAGAAAATGTTCTTTTTTGTCTTTTTTCTTTTGGAAGAATTCACCTCTTTTTCTTGTATTGACGGACATCTTCGTCTCTTTTTTTATCTTCGTCTTTCTGCTTTCTTTTTTCCTTTTCTCTTTCGACCTTCTTGTTCTCTATCTTTCTTTTCGCTTAGCTTTGGTCAACTTTTTTCTTTCTCTCTTCTTTCAGACGGATTCTTTTGTTCTTGTTCTTCTGTCTCTTTGTTTTCGGCCCGGTCTTTTCTTTTTTCCTTTCTTTCTGCTTCTTCCTCTGGGTCTCGTTCGTTACCTTTTCTCTCTTGTTCTCTCTCTTTCTCTCCTTTCATTGGTCTCTTTCTTTCTTCTTTCGTGCTTCTCTTTTTCTCTCGTGCTTCATCTCCATCTCTTTTGCATTTTGTTTTCTTTTTCAGATTCTGTTTTGTTTCCCTTGTGACTTTTCTTTTTCTGTCTCTATTTGAATTCTTCTTTCTCTTCTTTCTTCTCTTTTTCTTTCCTCTTTTCTTTGTTTTTCTTCTTTCTTGTTTTCTTTTCTCTCTCTCTTTCTCTTTTTTCTCTGTCTTTATTCTCTGTCTTTATTCTCTCTGTCTCTCTTTTCTTTTTTCTGTCTTTTTTCTTTCTCTTTTTTTCTTTGTTTTTCCTTTCTTTCAAATTTTATTTGTCTTTATTCTCTCTTCTTTTGTCTTTTCTCTTCTGTCTTCTTATTCTTCTCGTTCTTTCTATGATTCTTTTCTTTCTTCTCTTGTTCTCTTCTGTTTTCTTCTTTCTTTTCTTTATTCTTCTTTTTCGACTTCTCTCTTTCTCTTTCTCTTTTCGTCTTTCTTTCCGGTCTAGTCTTTTCTCTACTCTCTCTCTTCCTCTCTTCTCTGTTTTTTCTTCTTTCTTTTTTCGATTTCTCTCTTTCGAATCTCTTGTTTCTTTCTCTTCTCTCTTTTCTCTGTCTTGTTATTCTTCTTTCTGGCTTCTTATTCTTATTCAGACTTCTGCTTCTTGTTTCTTCTTCTCTTTTCTTTTTCTTTGATTCTTTCTTTTTATCTGATTCTTTGTTTTCTCTGTGTTGTTATTCAGACTTCTGATTCTTTTCTCTCTTGTCTGTACTCTCTTGTTTTTTCTCTTTTTCTTTGTCTTCTCTCTTATCTCTGTCTTCTTTTCTTATTCAGACTTCTGGTACTTGTCTTCTTTAGGAGGACTGCAGGTTCTGTTCTGTCTTCTCTCTCTTTTTATTTCTGTTTTCTCTGATTCTTCTCTCTGACTTGGACTGGTACTTGTCTTTTCTGTACTCTCTTTTCTTTTTCTTTGATTCTTCTTTTTTGACTTCTTTCTTGTTTCTTTCTTTGTCCTTCTTCTCTTCTTGTTTCTGACTTCTTTTCTGCTTTCTTTCTTCTTACTTTCCTTCTGTATTCTCTGATTTCTTCTTTCTTTTCCTCTCTCTCTTCTTTTTTCTGTTTTTTGTTTTGTTCTACTTTTCTGTCTGTCTCTTGTCTTGCTTCTTGTTCTTTGTCTCTGGCCCCTTGGATTTCCCCTCTTTCCGGAGAGGGGCAATGTCTTTCTTTTTGCTTTTGCTTATTCTTTCTTGTCTCTCTTTTTTTCCTTCTCTCTTTTTCTTTCGATTCTCTTTTAGGATGGTATTAGCCCCTCTGACTCTGGTTTCTCACAGGTCTGAGATTTTTTTTTTCCTTTCTCTGAGGCACGTGTGTTTCTTTGATCTCTCTCTTAGCTTCGGCATACTCTGCGAATTCTCTGGGTAGGACTGGTACTTTCCTCTCTCTTTTTCTTTCTCGATCTTCTCTCGATTTCTGACTTGTTCTCTTTCCTCTCTTTCTTGTCTCTCTCTCCTTTCCCTTCTTTCTTCTCTTTTTCTTGTTTTCTTTTTCTTCTTATTTCTCTCTCTTCGTTTTTTTCTCTTCTTTTCTTTTGCTTCTTTCTTTTTCTTTCTTCTCTTTGTTTTCGCATTTTCTCTGTCTCTCTCTTTTTACACTTTCTCTTTTTCTCCTCTTTCCCACCATCTTTTTTTCTCTAGACAATTCCAATCTCTGTCCTTCTTTCTCTCGTTGCTTGCGCGCACTTTCTTTTTGAGTGTGATTCTCTGGTGTTTTTCATGTAGGCAATTCGCATATATTTCTTTTATTTCTTCTCTGTCTGAACTCTTGTCTTGTTCTCTTTTCTTCGTCTGGGTCTCGTTCTTTTTTTTTCTTTCCGTTGTCTTTTTCTTCTTCCTTTTTTATCTGATTTGTTCTTTCTTTGCCTTTTCTTTCTCTTCTTTCGTTTTCTCTGGATTTCTGACTGGTCCTTTCTTTATCTTTCCTATTTTTCTCTCTTGGTCTATTTTTTGTTTTCTTTCTCCTTTGTTTGTTCTCTTTTTCTTTCTTCTCTTTCTTTTTCTTCTTTCTGATTGAGATGGTATTCTTTTTCTTGTCGATTGAGAAGGTCAGGTCTTCTTCCAGAATTGGCTGAGTGATTCCTCTTTTTTCTATTTCTAGAGGTTCTTTTTTTTTGTCTTTCCCTTTCTCCAACACTCTTCTTTCTTTAGGCAAGTTTTTCTTTCATTCCATTTCTTTGTCTTCTCTCTTTTTTTCTTTTTCCGTTGTTTCTTGTTTTCTCTTCTCCTTTCTTCATCTCTTTTTCTCTGCTTTGTATCTTGTTCTTCTTTTTCTTCTCTCTCCTTCTTTTCTGTCTTTATCTCTTTTTCTTCCCGGACCTTCTTTCTTCTGTTTGTTTTTCTTATTCTTTTTTTGGTTTTTTTTTTGTTCTACTTTGTTTTTGACCTTCTGGAGCCCTTAGTCGTTGTCGTTAGCGAGGTGCTATTGTTGGAGTTGTTTTATTCTTTTGGGTTTGGAATGCAGTGTCTTTTTTTGGTGTATTGGGAAGTTCCCTTCAGGGGGGTTCTTGCTTGCAGGTGTGTCTCTTGCTTTTTGGTTATCGTCTTCTGCAGGGTTTTCTTTGGTTTTTGTCTCTTTTTCCTTTCTGGTTGTTTGTTTATTGTAGCTGTGTTCCTCTAGTTTCGGTCTTTCTTTCATTCGTGCGTATCGTTTCTGTGTGCTTGTTTTCTCTGGTTTTCTCTTCCTAATGTGTTTCTGTGGTCTGGTCTTGACATCTTTGTGCTTCTGTTGTCTGTCGTTGTCACCTCTGTGCTTCTTCCGTCTTGTTCAGTCTCTTTATCGTCTGCGTTTTTCTTTCTTCGATCTGTCTTGACGGCTTCTGCAGGAATGGCTTTTTGTTGGTCGTCTTTTAATTGTTCCTTCTCGTTCTGCTCTTTTTACTTTTTTTGTTGTGTTTCCGCGGACAGGTTCTCTCTTTTTTTGTTGTCTTCCTTTTCTTTCCTTCTTTTCTCTTTTTTTTTCTCCTTTCTTCTGCTTTCTCTTTCGTTTCTTTCTTCTTTATTGCTTTCTTTTGTTTTTTCCTTTTCTCTTTTTGTCTGTCGGTCCTGCCTTCTGTTTTTTCTTTCTTTCTCTTGTCTTTTTCTTTTTGTTGTTCTTCTCTTTTCTTTTTCTCCTATTTGTTTGTTTTCTTTTTCTTTTGTTTTGCTTCTTCATTGCTCTTTTTTTGTCTGTCTTTGATTTTTGTTTTTTTCTTCTCTCTGTCTTGTTTCTTTTATTTTTTGTCTTTCTTGTCTCTTTTCTTCTTAAGCCTTCTTTCTGCTTTTTCCCTTCTTGTCTCTCTTCTTTTGTCTTCTCTGGGACTGAGATTCGATTATCTTGTCTTTTGTTTTTCTTCTCTATATTTTCTTCTCATTCTTTCTCCTCTCTCTTTCTTTTCTTCTTGTTCTTTTCTCTCCTCTTTTTCTTCTCTTTCTCCCCTTTTTCTTGTTCTCTCTCGGTCTCTTTCTCCTTTCTCTCTTGTTATGATTCTTGTTTTCTTCTGCTTATTGTTCTTTTTTTATTCTTTCTGATTCTTCTGTCCATCTTTTTTCTCTTTTCTTTGTCTCCTTTCTTATCCTTTCTTTTTCTGCTTGTAATTTTTTTGTCTCTTTGTCTTTTTGTTTTCTTTTTTTCTGTCTCTCTTCTTCGGCCTCTTGCCTTCGTTGCTTTGGAACCTTCGCTTTGTCGATTTCGTACTTTCAGAACCTTTTCTGCCTCTCGTTCGGAACTTTCTTTTTTGTTGTTTTTTTGTCTATTTTTTTATTTTGTTTTTCTTCGATTTTTGTTTCCCTTGTCTTTCTTTCATTCTTTCGCGTTCGTGTTTCTTTCTCATCATCTTTCTCTGCTTCTTTCTCTTGTTGTATTGTTTTCTCTTTTTTCTCTTCTCTTTTTGTTTTTTCTTCTGTTCCTTTTCTTTCTGCTCTCTTTTTTTCTTTCTCTTGTTCTCTCTTTCTTTGTTTTTATGCTTTCTTTTTTCTTCTTTTTCTTGTTTGTTTCTGCTTTTTGGATGGGATTTTTCTCTTCTTCAAAGGTAGTGCCTCTTTCTCTTGTCTGATGATTCACTTTTTCTTTTGTCTGTTTTTTTGTCTTTCTCTTGCTTGTTCTCTTTTTTCCTTCTTTTTCTTTCTTTTCTCTTTCATTTACTTTCTTTTTGGATGGGCCATTTAAGCACTTTTCTGCTTCTTTTTTCTCTTTCTTTCTGCTTTTCTTTCTCTCTTGTTCTTCTGCTTCTATTTTGTTCTTTTTTTGCTTGCGTCTTGTCTTTCTTTTTCTCTCTTTTCTTTCTAAAACTGAACCTTTTGCTCTTTGTTCTTCTCTCTCTTTCTTCTTTTTCTTCTCTTTGTCTTGTTTTTTATGAATCTTCTTCTCCAGGTCTCTTTCGGACCCATCAATTTTTCTTTTTCTTTGGGTTTTTTTGGAACCATCTTGCTAAGGTTTTTTGCCTCTTTCTCTTATTTCTCTCTTCTTATTCTTCTTTTTTGATCTCTCTTCTTTTTCTTGAATCTTCTTCTTTCTGTCGGATTCTTGTTCTTCTTTTCTTTCTTGGGGATTTTTTGTTGTTGTTTTTCCTCTCATTCTAGCTCTCCTTATTTGTCTTATTTTCTTTCTCTTTGTCTTCTTTTTTCTCTCTCTTCTTTTTTCTTTATGCTCCTCTTTTTCTTTTGTTCTCTGCTCTTACTTTTTGTTTGTCTTTTTCTTGGATTTTTTGTTTTCTTTTTCTCCTTGTTCTTCTTTCTTTTCTCTTATTCTTTCTTTTACTCTGGGATTGGAGATTTCTTCTTTCTCTTTCTTTTTTATCTCTTTTTCTTGTTTTTCTTTTTGTTTTCTATTTTTTCTCTGTCTTGTTCTTTTTGTTCTTGTTCTTTCTCCTTTTTTGTCTTATTCTGTTCTCTTCTTCTTTTTTGGCCTTCTTTCTCTTTTTCTTTTTTTCCTCTGTCTCTCTTTGGACCCTTCTTTATCTCTCTTCGCTGTCTTGTCTTTGCAACTACTCTTTTCTTGCTTGTTTCCTGTCTCTCTTTTCTTTATTTTTGTTCTCTTTTTTTCTTTTCTATGTTTCTTGCTCTGTCTCTTTTTCTCCTCTTTTCTCTGTTGTTTTGTTCTTTTTCCTCTCTTTCTTTCTTTTTGTTCTTTCTCCTCTCCTTTTTTCTCCTTTCTTTCTCTCTTTGTCAACCTTGGAAGTTTTTTTCTTTGTTCATTTTGCCCGGGAAGTTCCTTTCTTCCGGATTCTTCTTTCTCTCTGATTTATGTTGTTTTTTCTTTTACTCTGGGATTAGAGATAGGGACTGTCCTCTTTCTTTTTGCTTTCTTTCCTCTTTTTGCTTTCTTTCCTCTTTATCCCTTTGGGACCCTCTTTCTCTGGTTGTTCTTCTTTTCGTGTTCTTTTTCCTCTCTCTCCTCTTTTCTTGCTTCCTTTCTCTCAGTTTTTCTTCGTCTCTTTCTGTTTGGAACTTTCTCTCCTTCTTCTTTTTTTTGCTCTCTTTTTCTGCTTCTTTTTTCCTTCTCTTCTCCTTTTTTGTTCTTTGGAACTTTTTTTTCTTTTTCTCTATCTTGTCTTTTTCTTTCTTTGTTCTTTTGGTTTTTTCTTGTTTTTTCAATTTCTTTTCTTTTTGTTCTATCTTTTTTTCTTCTCCGCTTCTTTCTTTGTCTTTTTTTTTATTTCTTTTGGGATTCTTTATGTTGTTTGTTTTTTCTGCTTTTTCTGTTTTATTTTTTATTTCTCACTCTTTCTGAACTTTTGTTTTTTCTTGTTTTTGACGTTCTTCTTTTTCTCCATTTCTCTTTCGGTTTTCTTTCTCTCTTTTCTTTTTTCTGCTCTCTCTTCTTTTTTCCTCTTCCTCTCGTTCTCTCTTTTTCTTACTCTTTTTTTTCTTCTTGTTCTCTTCCTTCTTCGTCTTTTTCTTTCTGTCTCTTTCTTTTTATTCTTTCCTCTTTCTCTCTGTTTTCTACTTTTTCTGCTCTCTCTTCTTTTTGTTTTGTCTTCTTTTTCTTTCTGAATTTCTCTTTCTTGTTTTTTTGGAACTTGTTGTTCTTGTTTGTTGTTCTTGTTTCTGTTTTCTTTGTTCTTTTATCTTGTTTTCTTCATTTGGCTCTCGTTTTTTTAACCTTCTTTCTCTCGTTCTTCTTTTTCCTCTTTCTCTTCTTTTTTGTGTTATTCTTTTAGTTTTCTTTGTTTTTTTGTAGTTAGTTCTTTGTCGGACTTTGTACGTAGATTTTTCTATAAACATTGACATCATTAACTTTCGGATTATTTCCTTTTGACTAGATTCTTTTTATACGCAAGCAAGGACTTCGTGCACTTTTTATGCGGACTAACAACAAACATGAAAATATTTCTATACACACTTATTTGTTTACCTTTTGTTTCAATGACAACAAGGATTCGTGTTTATATACGCGAATACTTCGTGTGCTTGCTTTTACTTATTTTTTACTGGTCTTCTGTACTAATCTCAAACTACGTACAACTAGTGTCACTCGACTTCACTTCTATACTTTACAGGCTTCAAATCCGCTTTTTTCCTTTGTTTTTATTTTTGCTGTTCTTTTTTTGTTTTTTCGTTATCAGTAAATGGACGACAACTTTTTTTGCTTATTATCGCTATTGTTCTTTGTTTTTGTGTATTTGAGAGAAGATAGACGACAACGAAATCTTCCTGCTTTTATGTTCTCTTTTTTTTCTTGTTTATTTTCTGATTCTTGGTTTTTTCTTTTGTTGAGAAAAAATGGACGACAACTCTGCTTTCTTCTTTTACTTTCTGAATATTGTTTTTTTTATTCTTTGTTTAAAAGTTTAAAAAGAAATGGACGACAACTCTTTCTCTTGCTTGTTTTCTTTTGTTGCTTTACTTTTCGTGAAATAGACGGGACAAATAAATTGTACTTATTTTCTCTGCGCTCTCTTTGCTTTTTGGATTTTTCCTTTCTTTTCTTTCTTATTCTCTTATTTTTCTCTTACTTTTTCTTTATTTTATTCGTATTCTTTGGATTCTCTTGTTTTTTTCTCTGTTCTTTTTTCTTGTTCTCTTCTTTGTTTTGATTCTTTGCTGTTGTTCTTTTTCTGTCTTTGTTTCTTCTCTTTTCTCTTGTTCTTCTTTCTTCTGCTCTTTGTTTTTTCTTTCTTGTTATTTGTCTTGTTTCTTTTCGCTCCTTTTCTTCTCTCTTCTCTTTTCTTTCCCTGCTTTCTTTCTCGAGTTTTCCTCTTTCTTCTGTCTCTCTTACTGGTACTTTTCGTTTTTCTGATTCTTCTCTCTCTTTTTTCTTCTTCCTTTCTTTCTCTGTTTTCCTTGTTCTTTATTTTTATGGAATCTTTTAATCTGGTGCCCTTCGTTTTTTCTGCTCTTTTCTTTCTCTGTTTTCCTTTTTTTCTTTCGTTCTTTTGGAATCCTCTTCTTCTGTTTCTTGCTTTCGTTCTTTTGGAACCTTTTTTCTCTCGTTGTTGTTCTTCTTTCTCTTCTCTCTTTTTTCTTCTTCTGTTTTTTTCCTCTATCTTTTTCTTTCTCTTTGTTTTTCATCTTTTACTGCTCTCTGTTCTTTTCTCTTTTTCCTTTTGTTTTCAATTTTCTCTTCTTATTGTGGTTTTCTTTTCTTTGATTTTTCCATCTTTCTTTTCCTTTTTCTTTTTTGTTTGCCTGGAAGTTTCCCTCTGCCTTCTTTGGAACTCTTTTCTTATTTTTCCTTTGTCCTCTTCTTCTTCTTTCTCTGCTTCTTTTTGATCTTGTTTTTTTCCCTGTCTCTTGTTCTTTCGAAATCTCTTTCTCTTGGTTTTTTCTCCTCTTTCTCTCTCGTTTTTTGGGAACTATCTTTCTTTTTCTCTCGGTTTGGAACGTTCTTGCTTTCTTTTTCTATCTTTCGTCGGCACCTTCTTGTTCTGATTCTTCTTTTTTCTCTTTGTTCTTTTTTTCTTTCTCGTGCCTTCTTTTCCTCTTTCTTTCTCCTCTCTCTTTTTTAATTTATGTTCCCGAACTTTCTTTTTTTTCTTTCTCTCTTTTTGTCTTTGTTTTCTTTCTGTTCTTTTCCCTCTGTCTCTCTTTTTATTATTCTTTTCTCTTTGATTCTTTCCTGTGTTTCCTTTTCTGTTCTTTCTTCTTTCTGATTTTTTCCTCTCTTTCTCTTCTTCTTCTTTCCTTTACCCGTATTTGAGATAGGGATTGAGTCCTTTATTTCTTTCTTCTTTCCTCTTCTTTTTTTTGCTCGTTCTGACCCTTGTTCTCTTCTTTCCGAAACATCTCTCTTTTTTTTCTCATTCGTAAGAATCTTCTTTTTTCATTACTTTCATTTCTTCTCTTTCTTTAGAACTTTTGCTTGTTTTTATTATCCTAATTTTTTCCTTCTCTATTTTCGATTCTCTCTTTCTTGGAACTTTCTCTTGTTCTTTCTCTGTTCTTTTTCTTTCTCGTTTTCTGCTTCTTTTCTCTCTTTTCTTTCCTCTCTTTTTTCGTCTCTTGTTTTCTCTTTCCTTTCTCTCTTTTCTCTTTTTTCCTTCCCTTTCTCCTCTGTCTTTCTCTTTTCTTCTCTGTTCTTTTTCTTGTGCTTTCTTTTCTCTTATTTTTCTTTCTCCTCTCTCTTTTGTTTCTCTTCTCTGTTCTTTTTCTTTCTTTTCTGGGCTTTCTCTCCTCTCTTTTTTCTTTCCCCTTTTTCCTCTTTCTTGTTTTTTCTTTCTCTTCTTTTTTTTTCTTGTCTCTTTATCTTATCTTTCTTTTTTCTTTTATTATTCTATTTTCTGTCTTTCTTTTCTTTGTTTTGTCTTCTTCTTCTTTCTTGCTATGGTTCTATTTTTTCTTTTTTTATTCTCGGATTCCTTCTTTTTGTTTTTTCTCTCTTCTTTTTTCTCTCTTTTCATTTTTCCTCTGGTTCTTTCTCTCGCGCTCCAGTTCTCTTTCTGCGTCTCGGTCTCTTTCTTGTGGTTCTTTCTCTTGTTTTCTTTCTCTCTTTTTCTTGTTCTTCCTTTCTCCTTTTCTATATCGTCTTGCAGATCTCTTTCTTTCTTTCTTTCTTGTTGTCTCTGCTTTTCTTTCTCCTTTTCCTATTTCTTGTTTTTTTTGTCTTCTCTTCTTTTTTCTTTTTGTTCTCTGTCTGTCTTTTTTCTTACGTCTTTTTCTTTCTTTCCCCTTTTTTTCTTTCTCTTTTTTTATCCTCTCTCTTTTATTTCGTTTTTCTTCTCTTGTTTTTTCCTCTTTTTCTTTCTCTCTTTTTCCTCTTTCTTTTGCTCTCTTTCCTTTTTTATCTCTTGCTTTCTTTTTCTCCTTGTTTTTCTTCTTTCCTTTTTCTTTTATATTCTGTCTTTCTTTGTTTTGTCTTTCTTCTTGTTTGTTTCTCTTTTTGATTCTGGAACTTCTTCTCTTTTCTTTTTCTCTCTCTTCCTCTTGTTTTTTCTCTCTCTCTCTCTCCTTTTTCCCTTCTTTTCTTCTGCTTCTCTCTGCTTGCTTTTTGTTTTTTTGCAATGTGTTTTTGTTTTCCTTGTAAGTGTCGGAGGAATTCGTTTCTGAGGTGGATGGAATTGTTTTTGTTTTTCTTGTTTGCACTCAGTTTTGCGGGTATTCATCTGCTTGTTTTTTGGTGTCTTTTTTTCTTTCTCTTTTCCTTCTTTTGGACTGGTACTTTCTTTTTCTTCTTGTTCTCTTTTTCTTTTCTCTCTCTTCCTTCTTTCTTGTTTTCTCTAACTTGCTTTCTTTTCTTTGTTCTGATTCTTCTTCTTTTGTCTTCTTTTTTTCTTTTCTTTTTCTAGATTCTTTCTTTTCTTATTTCTCTTTCTTTCTCTTGTCTGATTCCTTTCTTTATGTCCTCTCTTCTCTCTTTTTTATTTTTATCCTCTTTCTTTCTTTCTTTTTCTTCTCTTTTTCTCCTTCTCTCTATTTTCTTTCTTGTTTTTCTTTCTTCTCTCTTTTGGTGTCTTTTTTTCTTTCTCTTTTCTTTTTTCTTCATCTCTCTCTTTTGTGTCTCTCTTTTTTCCTCTTTATTTTTTTAGTTATTACAAAAAAGGGCTAGGGCTACTAATTTATTTTTTGTGTAATCAGAAGTCGGGTTTCTTTTCCTTGCATTTTTGCTCTATGACATGGACTTTTTTTTTCTAATGTTTTACGGCACTTAACTGTCTTTGCATGTAAAATCATAAGCCTTGTCTCATTTTCTTGCATTTTTATATGTCCATTTTCCATTTGTTTGTTTGTTTTTCTCCTATGAATTGTATATTTGGTCTCTTTCTTCTCTTCTTTTCTGTTTCTCTTCTTTCTTTTTGTTTTTCTCTCTTTCTTGTTGTTTTTGTTCTCTCTCTGCTTTTCTCCTTGAAACTGTTGGAGAAGAACTTCTCTCGTTCTGCTTTCTTTGTCTTTTCTTTTTCCACTGCCCTGTTTTTCTTCTTCCTCTTGTTCTTCTTCGTCTCTCTTCTTCTTGTTCTTTTTTCTTGCTCGTCTTTCTTCTTCTTGTTCTTTTTTCTTCCTCTTCTTTCTCTTCTTGCTCGAACTTATTCTCTCTCCTCTTTCTCTTGCTTCTCTCTCCTCTTTCTTTTGCTTCTTTCTTTTCTCTTTCTCTTGCTTCTCTCTTTCCTCTTCCTCTTTTAGATTCTCTCTTCTTGTTGTTCTTACTTTTTGTTCTTCTTGTTTTTCTGTGTTGTCGATGACACGGCGACACTTTCGAGCTCTCCACAATTGCTGGATTCCCATGGGATAGGAGGTTATCTTAAGTATTTGTCCTTTCTGCTAAGGGGGAGGCGGATTTCTTTTATTTGATTTCTATTGTATTCTCTGCTTCTTTGTTTTTGTTGTTCTTTCGTCTTTTTTGTTCTTCTTTTCCTATGTTTTATTGTTCTGCTCTTGCTCTTGTTCTTCTTTCTTCTCTCTACTTTTTCTCCTCTTTCTTTCTTTCTCTTCTTTCTCTCTACCTCTTTCTCTCGTTATCGTTCCGAACCTTCTTTTTCTTTGGTTGTTTTCTTTGTTTGTTTTCTCTCTCTTTTTTCTTGTTTTGTTGTTCTTTATCCTTTTTTTCTTGTTCTTTTCTCTCTTGTTCTGCTTCTCTGTCTCACTGCTCTTCTTTCTCTCTCTCTTGTTCTTCTCTTCTGTCTTTCTCTTGTTCTTCTTTTCTCTTTCTTTTTTTTTTCTCTCTCTTCCTTCTCTGTCTTCTTTTTCTTCTCTGTCTTCTCTTTTTTCCTTCTCTTGTTCTTCTGTTGTTTCTTCTTCTCTCTGCTCTCTTTTTTTTTTCTCTTTCCATCTCTTGTTCTTCTTATTTTTTCTTTCTCTTGTTCTCCTCTGTCCTTTCTCTTTTCTTTTCTTTTCTGCTCTTTCTTCTCTCTTTCTTTTTTCTCTTGTTCTTCTTTCTCTCTCTTTTTTTTCTCTCTCTT
>JAYMSL010000070.1:0-46996 GCA_036897195.1 Plantago coronopus
AAGCTTAATATCTATTTTTATGGTTCGGTTTATAAATTCAACCGGTTACCTCCTGAACAAGACCGGACCGCGAGAATATTAGACACTAATAATATTTGGTTAGAAATTGGTCTTTTTGTGGTCTCTCCAATTAAGTGGTCTAAACCAAGAATTTGTAAAAAAATAAATACTAGGGTAAACAACCTATAAAATACTTTTTTTTTTTTTTTCTGAGAATCAAAATGAAATTTCATTACTGTAATGAATGAATGAACAGGTACAATGGTATCCACTAGTCTCCTCATCTAATTACTGTGGTAGATCATAATCCAAACCATCAGCATCTACCTCAACATTCTGACAAATAGAATGAGCTAATGAGTTTAAGCTACGCCTAACAAACTGGAAACAGACTGATTCAAATGCCTCCATTTTATCCTTCAAACACTGAATGAAATGGCCAGCAACAGAGAGGTCTACCCCACGGGCATTTATAGCTTCAACTGCGCGTTTGCAGTCACTCTCGATAATGACATTCATATACCCCATCTCTTGAGCTAACTGTATACCGCCGTAGATAGCTAGTATCTCTGCCACCTCCGGACTGGAGACATTGCTCTTACGTCTTTGTCGCCAGCGAAGTATAGCTCCTGAGCTGTCTCGCACCACAATGCCTAAACCAGCATTCCCTGATTGTTGATAGTACGAGGCATCAACATTCACCTTCACTGTACCATTCTGCGGTGCTTGCCACTGCTCTGAACTTTCTGCGGCTGCATTATGCGGTACCTGACTGGCAAATTGTGCCTTGGCTGAATCATATCTGTGAAGATAGGCTACAGCAAAAGCCACTAACTCCTGTGCATCTCCAGGTATGTTCTCATGTACCTTGCGATTCCGGTGGAACCATATTCCCCAGCAGATTGTAATGAACTGTCTGAACTCTGCTTTTGAAACATTTTGCTGCACATAGGATATCCAGGACCAGGTGTCATTAGCATTCGAATTAATAATGGCGTTTGGTATGTTTGAAACAGCCCATACAACCCGAGCAAAAGAGCACCCCTGAAACACATGAAGAGTAGATTCAACAGCCGAATTGCATAAAGGACAAGCCACATCAATATCAATATTTCTTTTAGCTAGATTTTCACAGACAGGTAGTCCATTCCGCAAAAGACGCCACAGAAAAATCTTTCTATTTTGGTGCATATGTTAACGTAAAATCCATTTTCTCAGGAGCTTTCAAGGCCTGAATTATATTGGTCATGAATTCATGACACAACACTGCTTATGATTCTATGGTTGAATAAAGTTGTCCTGAGGGACGGTAGGAGACTTTTCCTTCGTACTAGACTTCGTTCAGTTGTTAGTAGTTTAGGGTGATGTAAGAACTATTAGATATATACTAGAGATCTAGTTAGATTAGGATTGTACACTAGAGATCTAGTTAGATTAGAGTTTGTATATTATAGCTTAGTTTGTATATGGTTAGGACTCTTGTATCGTACTCTATATATACATTGATCATAATGAAATCATCACGGAAAACATTATATTCTTTCAGATACGACATATTTAACCCGCATGAGTTGTCTCAGTTGGTTAAAGAGAGGTGAACTTTACTCTTGGTCACAGGTTCAAATCTCACGGGATGATAATTTTATGTGATTATATCATCCTGGGAGCTTGGTTAACGTAATTTGCAAGCTATTGCATGAGCTAATTGAGTTTACTCGGTGCACACCAAAAGAGTAGTGGTTGCGGGTTCCCATTTCCCAATATAAAATAAATATTCTGAATAATAATTGATGAATGGAAGAGGGACAAAGGGTGCCCTACGCCTTTCCAATTTGGGCACCCCAATTTCTTCACATTCATATGGTTCATGTTTGGCTTGGCCACACGTCTACATGTTGGTATGTTCTGGAAAATGTACTGTGGTCTCCTTTTTCCTATAATTCCACCAAAAGTCCAAAACATGGAGATTCATTGTCCATATTCTCGCAACCCCTGAAAGAACAGTGAGACAAATCTTCACCAGCATCTACCACATAATTCTTGAGAGATCACTTACCAATGGCCTTTTGTCTTGGAAACCTTGCTGAAATTCTTCATCAGATTCTACACCCTGACCAATACCATCTAACTTGGGTTCTTGATAATGAGAAGATACCTCACCTCCAGTCCCTCTTTCAAAAGGTCTCCTTCTTGAGAGACTTTCTTGCCAACTCTACTCCAGCAATACAGGCCAGGATAGAGCATCTGGAGGATTTAATCCGAGATACGGCTGAAAAGGCTGAGGACTTGCTTGAGGCATACATTAAAGCTCAGGTTTTGTCAAGTCCAGATGGAGAAAGCATCCTGGTTTCCCCTCCTGACTTGGGTGATGTTATCCAGATATTTGAAATCACGACTGCAGAAATGATCAAGATCATGGATGGGGATGAGCAGTCGGAGAACATGCCACCAATTGTTCCTTCGAGGAGTGATCACATGATCACTGCGAATGACGTGCTCGTGGGAGTGCAAACAGCTTTGGTGCAACTTAAGGATCGCCTCACTTCAACGGCAAAAGCAGTCGAAGTCATCCCCATCGTGGGAATGGGAGGGATCGGTAAGACTACCCTTGCCTGTAAACTTTATGATGAATATTCTTTAAATAAGCATTTTGATATCCGTTTATGGGCAACTGTAACGCAAAATTATGATCAGCGACAAGTTCTTCTGAACCTTCTAAATTGCACAGAAAGTGAAAAGAAAATTCATGAACTAAAAGTTGATTTGCATAAAAAGTTGTTCAATAGAAGATACTTGATTGTGATGGATGATGTATGGAGTTCCAAGGTTTGGGATGACATAAGAACAAGCTTTCCAAATGACAACACAAGGAGTCGGGTAATCTTGACTACGAGGGAAAACGATGTAGCTGATTATGTTAGCTCCAAGAAACATGAGATGGTTCTGCTGAATAAGGAAGAGAGTTGGGAGCTCTTCCAAACAATTGTGTTTGGTGTTGAAAGGTGCTCAACCGATTTGAAAGAAGTTGCACAGAAAATTGTGAGTAGTTGTGATGGACTACCTCTTGCCATTAAGGTGATTGGTGGATTCTTGTCACGAGCCGAGAGAAGCAAAGATTTATGGGAGCGAGTTGCACACGATGTGAGTTCATTTGTCGGGGAAGAAAGCGAGCAATTCTTGGGGATTTTTTCTTTGAGCTATTCCAATTTGCCACATTATTTGAAACCTTGTTTACTTTATATCAGTGCTTATCCCGAAGATTATGCCATTCCAGCCTCAAGATTGATCAAGTTGTGGGTTGCAGAGGGATTTCTGAATCCAATCAAAGGTAAAAGCCCCGAAGAGGTTGCAAGGATGTGCTTAAAGGCTCTTGTTGACAGAAATCTAATTTTCGTCAGGCAAACGACATTTAGTAGGAGAGTGAAATCATATGGCATACACGATCTCTTGAGAGATCTTTGCATGAGGAAAGCTAAGGAGAAAAGGTTTATCTCGGAAGCCTGCAATATGTCAAAGGATCCATTGTGTTTTCGCCGCATTTGTGATTCTGCATCAGAACGCAGGGCTGATTTGAGTGGCTCAATGGAACTAACACCTCAGGTTCACTCGTATCAAATTGTTGGTCAAGCAGAGGGAAGCTTCTTTCTCAACAATCATTGTTTTGGGCTATCGTTGCTGCGGGTTTTAGATGTGTTCAATTTACTATTCGAATCGTTCCCTGAAGATATACCCCAGTTGGTTGGCTTAAGATATCTTGCTATATCGTGTGAGTTTTCATTATTACCTGAGAGTATAATTATGCTCAGGAATCTACAAACCATCATCATTAGATTTTCACTAGCATCATCAACATACTCCTTTCCAGGGAGAATATTTGAACTTCCGCAGCTACGACATATTGAGCTCATTCGATATGATTCTTGGGGCATACTTGTCGATGTTCCAAGCATCAGTATTCTGGAAAATCTACAGACTTTATCAGGGGTGTCGGTTAGAGTACTTAACTCGCTGCTTGGAAAAATTCCAAATTTAAAGAAATTAGGAATTAACATTGTTGATAGGCTCAGTGCTGTTGAGGATGAGCTTGATCTTACCTGCTTCAAAAAATGGGAAACCTTTTTTGCAGGAGTTATGTGTGCTGATGAGGAGATTGCGGCTGAGGATGAGATTGATCTTACCTGCTTCCAGAAATTGGAAACTCTCAGAGTAGTTTTCTTCGGCCAGACCAACTTCATTTTGCCAGATAGCCTCAAGAACTTGACCATCTTTGAGGCTTTCCCATTGTCCTCTACACATATGAGCAGATACGGTGCTCTTGCGAACCTTGAACTTCTCCGACTGGCACATTGTGAGTTTGAAAATGCAACATGGGAGCCATCTGAAGGTGAATTTTGCAACCTACAGTATCTGCAACTTGACGATTGTAGGAACTTGGAGAACTGGATAGCCGATGAAACTCACTTCCCGCAACTTGTGCACCTGCGTGTTTATTTGTGCCCTCATCTAAAGGAGATCCCACTTGAAATAGGGAGGATTGAGACCTTAGAAATTATCGAGGTGGATTACTGCAAAAACTGTGTCTTTGAGTCTGCAAGGAGCATCCTCCAGGATCAACGTTACCAGGGCAATGATCTTCTTCAAATTCGCCTTGGAGAACAATTGGGGTACATTTGATTAATTTAGTTTACAATTTATTGTTTCCTCTTATAAAATATAGTACTATAACTTGGCAGTTCCATTGATTTTTCCAGTGATTAGGATGATGAAGAAGCAGAGAAGAGAAGGAAAGGTTCCATAGATAACGGCGATGGTGCTAGTTCTGGAGCACAGGAAGAATAAGGCAATGCATCCATGTTTAGTTACTTCTATTTTCACATTTTTCATTCTTTGACTGGACTCTGTTCTGTACTTCTGTTCTTGTTACTCCCTTACTGTTTATGACTTATGAGCAGCACGATTCACAATTCATAATTTCTAAATTCGTACATGGCAACTGCTTCAGCAGATTTCATAAGAAAAACCAGTTCTGCATGCACAATTTGTTTAGCAGGAACAAACTAAGAATCTCACTTCCTATGATACAAGAAATCAGCCTGTGTAACTTCTATTCTAGGCCAATTGCAGTCCTTTGCTTCATCCGCATCCTCCTGATCGACACTAAACAACTCCGGTTTAAGGCAAATAGCATTTCATTTCCAGAATACTAGCTACCACATACATACATATTACATATATTCAGAATTGTTGTTTTCAGAAGTCAGAACCTGCTTCATCAACAGTGGCATTTTCCCTCCTACAGTAACAAATAACAATCCAAGCATAAAATCAATGTTCGAAGTTTAAGATGATTATATTTTTTGTAATTATGTATCTTTTCAAAGGTTAAGTTGATTAACAGGATGGATTTCAGAAACCGGCCTATAGCTAAATGGTTATTGAACCCATCCGCAAAGAGAGCATTTATTCCATAACATCAACTGTTTTATCATGAAAATCAACTACAAAAGTTATTTCCGAAAAATCAACTTAGTGGTGTGGTTTCGCGTATTTGTACAATATGAAATAGGATTGCACTTGCTAGGATGGTGCATGGGAAAGGTCTACCGTCTACATAAGCAAGTTACAGACAAATGCAGTTATCCTAAAAAGTAAAAATAACTTTAAACATAGAAAAATAAAAGGCATAAAAGGTAATGGCAGAGTCAAATCTGGATGGAGCCACCCTAGCCATATGGATATGAATCGTGCATTAGCAGGAAATAGGCGGGAGCTTGTGATAATCTCCATTAACTGTCGAAAATGACATCCACCGTCAACACACTGTACACCAGGTACATGCAGTGTTTTACTAAACTCTCTTTCATTTTCAAGGCCTATAAATAGCTTCAACATTTTCTCCCATGTAATTCATTCAAACTTCACAGAGAAGAAGAGCCTCTAATAACACATTGAGCTAGGTATGCCTGTGCATTTTTATGTCGTATCTACTCATCATTTCATTTTTATTCATACAGAGCTATGCTGCATTTTCATTTTTAGCTGTATATGGATATTAGTCCGTGTTTTAAAGTATGTCTATATGTGAAAATCGGGGTGTATGATTATAATTAGGCATATTAACATCGCATATTTACATAAACAATCAATCATGCTGGCATAGAATTTAGTATTAATGGTTTAGCCAGTCCCAAAGTCAAATTTCGTTTTTGGTACACTACAAAGTTACGGTGCTGATTTAGGTAGAAATGTCATGTCCAATTTGGGTACACTACAAAGGTAACCACGCCAATTTGTATCCTCCGACCATTTTCCGTCAATTTTGCATATGTGGCAACCGGAACGGGATGAGTTGGCAATTTTCCCACCAAAAAATTTACCTAGTGGACTATTTGACCCGAAAAAAAAATAATAATGACACGTGTCAAATTTCGATTGGCAATAAAATTAATAAAAATATATTTTAAAATAGGAAAAAAATGTAAAAATCATAGATTTTTAAAAATAATATACAATATAATAAATATAATTTAAAATTTGTTTTGAATAACAAAATAAATTAAAAAGTGATACTCCTCTCCTTTAAAAATTTAAAAATTACTAATAGGGACTTCAAAATTATTTATTAAGTGATGATAAAGAAACTTACTCCTCTCCTGGAATTATTTTTCCTATTTTTTAAAATTTTACAAGTTTTTTAAATTATTATTTTTTTTCAAAAATAATTTATATTTATTATATCATATAATAACAAAATCTGTGATGTTTACATTTTTTTCTTATTTTTAAATATAATTTTTATTTAATTTTACAAGTATTTATATTTAATATATTATGTAAGAAAAAAAAATCTATGATGTTTGCAATTTATTCTATTTTTAAATATATTTTTTATTTAATTTTACAAGTTTTTTTTTAAAAATAATTTGTATTTATATTTACTGTATTATATAACAAAAAAACTTATTTCCTATTTTTTATTTAATTTTTTAAATTATCCACCAGAATAAACAACAAGTTGACAAGTGTCCTCCAATTTCTTTTTTCTTTACTTTTTTCGGTCAAATAGTCCACTAGATAATTTTTTTGGTGGGAAAATTGCCAACTCATCCCGTTCCGGTTGCCACATAAGCAAAATTGACGGAAAATGGCCGGAGGATACAAATTGGCGTGGTTACCTTTGTAGTGTACCCAAATTGAACATGACATTTCTAGTGTACCTAAAGCGGCAGTGTAACTTTGTATTGTATCAAAAATGAAATTTTCCCTCCATCAAAATCATGTGTTCTCATGGTCCACTTCTCTAGTACTGCTGTACTGAACTACTGATGCTTAACATTTGTTCAGAATGTGTTCTATAAATGGACTAACATTTAACCTGAAAGTAGTTCAATCTTACTGAAAGTTTTTCTTTTTCTCCTATCTTCAGCTTTTTTTTTACAATCAAAAGGAAGAATGGCTCCTGGCGTGGTGATTAGAGACGAGGGAAAACAGTACAACGGCAAAGTTACGATGTTCGTTCTGCTATCATGTATGGTCGCGGCTTCTGGTGGAATCATTTTTGGCTACGACGTTGGAGTTTCAGGTCCTTCCTCGCACTTTGTCCTGATCATGCTTTTCCTCTTTCCTTACTGCTCTAATTATAGGATATGTATATGCATCAGAAATTTTATAATTGTTATGTGTTCTGAGAGCACACTCAGGTCTGTTGTACTTGAACAAAGTCGGAAACTGTTGACCACGAAAAGTAAAAATGGTGTACTTAACCTTGGATAGAAGTACTACTTGCTTTGATGTTCTTTTTCTAAAGCATGATATGATTCAGGTGGAGTGACCTCAATGGATCCATTTCTGAAGAGTTTCTTTCCGGGAGTTTACAACAAGATGAATGAGGACCACAATGTTAGCAATTACTGCAAGTTTGATAGCCAACTGCTGACAACTTTCACCTCATCACTCTACATTGCTGGCCTTATTTCTTCCTTCTTCGCGTCTCTGGTCACTCGGGACTATGGTCGTAAAGCATCAATTATAATTGGTGGACTTGCATATATGTTTGGTGCAGCCCTTGGAGGTGCATCATACAACATTTACATGCTCATATTCGGCCGTATACTGCTTGGTGTTGGCCTTGGATTTACCAATCAGGTACCAAACTGAACTCTTTCTTTCCACACCTCATTATAAGTTCGAGCATTGAATTGAAATATAATTCCCTCCCTTACGAAAGTACTGAAATGATTTGTGTTCTTTGTTCAGTCCGTTCCGTTGTACCTCTCAGAAATGGCACCATCCAAATACAGAGGAGCTTTCAACGTTGCATTCCAAATATGCGTAAGCATCGGTTACAATACTGCAACTCTCATAAACTACGGTACTGTCAGGATCAGCGCTGGATGGGGATGGCGGATTTCCCTTGCAATGGCCGGTGTACCAGCCGTGGTTCTAGCATTCGGAGCACTTTTCTTACCTGAGACCCCAAACAGCCTCATCCAACATTCCAATGATCACCAAAAGGCCAAACACTTGTTGCAAAAAATCCGTGGTGTAGATGATGTCCAAGCCGAATTTGATGACCTAGTCGAAGCAAGCTATGCTTCCAAATCCATTGATCACCCTTTCAGAAACCTAATGCAAAGGAAATACAGACCTCAACTAGTGATGTCTGTATTGATACCGTTCTTCCAGCAGATAACCGGGATCAATGTAATAGCCTTCTACGCACCTATATTGTTTCTAACAATTGGTTCAGGCGAAAGTGCATCACTTTTATCCGCAACAGTAACTGGCATAGTTGGATCAATGTTCACGCTAATAGCAGTGTTGTTGGTGGATAAGCTTGGCAGAAGGCCTTTGTTTCTTATAGGGGGTATCCAGATGTTAGTCTCACAAGTACTAGTTGGCGCGTTTATGGCAGCTATGTTAGGGGATCAAGGTGGAATGAGCAAAGGGTATGCCTTGATAGTCCTGATCTTAGTATGCATATACATTTCAGGATTCGGCTTGTCATGGGGACCGTTGGCATGGGTTGTGACGAGTGAGATTTTTCCTCTAGAGGTCCGTTCAGCAGGACAGAGTTTTGTGGTGGCAGTTAATCTCTTCATGACATTCATTATCGCGCAAGTGTTTCTAGTGATGCTGTGTCATTTGAAGTCCGCGCTCTTTTTCTTTTTTGGGGTGTGGGTGATACTGATGACCGTATTCGTCTACTTCTTTTTGCCGGAGACGAAGGGGATTCCGATTGAGAAGATGGATAAAATCTGGGCAGAGCATTGGTACTGGAAAAGGTTTGTTGATGCAAGTGAAGTGCACGAAGATGGCAAGAAGATTGGAGGAGTATGAGCAATGTACTGTTAGTCATCCACTATTTGGGATTTGTTATCTACTCATCTTTAAATTATCATGTTCCTCTATTATAATACGGTGATTTTATGAAAAACGTGAAAAACGCAATTATTCTTCAGTAGGTCCATTTGGCACCTAAATGATGTGTGACCATTGTATATCTGGAAAAACTGCAACCACTCTGGAAAACTTTCAATAGATTATGACCTAATCAATGACTTCCAGACTTAAATAGAGACCTTTATTTTTAGATGATCATCTACTTACAGACTATGACAATGATGAATTCGGCTGTGAATCTGCTTTTATGCAAAGTGAATGCTTGAAATATGATGACTAGAACTATGGGTATGAAATTGAATTGACACCGAAAAGGGTCAAAGCTTTAAATCGAATTAGCTAATATGCACCTGAATACTCCGAGTGTTACTTTTTTTCAAAATGAAAAGAAAATACATTATAATAGTTACAAAAAGTGTAATCAAAATAAAAAGGATGACTTTTTTCGAGAAATGTAATTCCGAATACTAATTGAAATAAAAACCCAAGATAAACTATTAATTACAAAAGAAGAAAAAAGTTGGAAAGTCGAATGCACGGGATTGAGCATAATCAATCTTCGTGTAGCTTACAAACATAGTTGTCTTTTAATAAATTGTCGCCTTGTGTAGTATTATCAATGAAGGGCTTGTTTTTGTCCTCGTCTATCTATCCTGTTTTCCTCCGCCTTCCAAAATCTTTTCTCATTTGGAGTCTAACTCAAATGGAACTGCCTTAATTTATCCATATATAACTTACCTTTACTTCGGTGTATGTTTGTCATGGTGGGCAATGGGGTATGTGATGTCACATAAGAATATAGTTCAACAAAATATAAATGAATGTAATTTTTAAATAACCATATTTATTTCATAAGTTGACATGGCCGAGTTGGTCTAAGGCGCCAGATTAAGGTTCTGGTCCGAAAGGGCATGGGTTCGAATCCCATTGTCAACAATTATTTTTAAAAATTATTATACTTCTTCTTTTTGCATATTTTTAAAATTACTATACTACTTCTTTTTGCATATATTAAAAATTATTATACTACTTTGTATTGTAAATGTTTGTAAATGGATGGTTTAAGTGACAAGAAATATTTTAAAATGATATAAACACACATATACAAGTTTAAAACACCATGAAATAAACTAAAATCTTATTTCTTTTTGCACATTTACTAACTATTTGTAAATGGGAAAGTGCCAAGAAAATTTGTATAAAACACCATGAAATCAACAATAAAACCGCTTTTCTTTCTTTCAATATTACGGAGAAAAACTTTATTTCCCAACAATTTGACAACAAAAATAATAAACGTACGTGATTATAATGTGAAATACTTATATGTAACAACCGAACACAAAAATGAACAAATGACATGATCATAATCCTTGAAAGCATGAGAAACCGGTTAGGAAATTGAAAGAAGTGAGTTGAGAAATCGGAAAAGAAGGAGAGAGGTTGAAAGATTAAAAGAAGAAAGAAGAAGGAAATAAACTAATAATCTTACTCGTGACCAGCTGATCCGATTTTTATATCATACACGTGATCCGATCCGAGACCGATCTTTAATTCAAGAGATTATATATAAGGACGCTCTTAGCAAGTTTATGGTTAAACACGCCAAGATATAAACATATTTTCTCTATTTTTATTTGCGAGATAGAGTGTTTCTATTCATATAATATAATGTCGAGTGAGTCTTCTGTTACACCGTTAATGGTTAGACACATATAATATTTATAACTTGTAAATTAATACATACTCCCTTAGTATTGGTAGTTATGCATCATTGTGATGCAATATTTTAAAAAATGAATAGAATATTGAAATATTGTACAAATTGGATATATTGTACTAATAAGTAATGAACATTAAAACAATATAAATGAGGTTGTATTGTAGTACTAAAATGTGTCATGTTTGAACTTTGAACACCATTTTATTGTATCATTATTACTGAAACGAAGATTTATATGTCGTCGATCTAAGATAAATATTTCGACTATGAATATAAGATTGAGAAAATTATGAATTAGTGTTTTTTTATAAAGGATATATAATGAGTTTGGGATTCATTATTAATATTATTCCCCTTTCTCTTCAAGTCTACTTCTGTTCTGTCTGTCCAGTGTCCACATATTAGAGAGAGAAAGTTCAAGGGTGTATCTTCAAGAACTAGAAAGGTCAAAACTTTAACCGATACAACTTTGTCCCTGGGACTGAAAAAGATGGTCGGACTTTTCTCAAGGTTTTCAGTCAGCAAAGCTTCTCATCGCCGCACCCAAAGTGCACTTGTGAGCCTATTAACTTTTCTGTTCTTTTTCTCCGCCGTTTTGCTCTAATTTTACTAGTTTGTTTGCTTCAATTTAATGAACAATTTCTGCTATCTTCTTGATTACAAGTTTGTCGGGTTTCACTTTGATTCTAGGTTAGTTTTGCGGTTCATTTTGTGTGAGTATGCAAACGGCAAAAACAAAAAACAAACTTGATCCTTTTACGATTAAGGCTGTTTGGATTGTCGTTGTTTCTGGTTTGTTTGATTCGGATTGAAGCAGTGATCCTGTTAATTGCTTAGATGATCTAAAGTGGGGAAAGAAATGTGCAGATAGTTGTCAAGTTATCTTCTTCTTTTGTAATAAGTCAATCACTCTAGAGTAGAAGAATTGGTGTTCCTGATTGGTTCTTTGGCCTCGTTTCACCATTTTAGTACTCTTGAAACTGGTTAACTCAGTGATTACATTATTCGTTCTTCGGTCACGGATAATTTATGTAATTGTTGTTATTTGTTGATGAAAGGAGGCACAGGAAGTTTTACCTGTTAATGCGGAGGTGACAGCGACCTCGACGTTATCCAGAGCTGCATCGACAGCAACTCATGGTATTGAAATTGCGGTTGAGTTTAAGCCTGTTGAACACCCCACCGAGCCTCTTGACAATGATCAGCCGATCCATTGTCCATTTCCAGAGCCTTCAATTCTCAATGTAAGTCTGATTCTATTAGAGGGCTATAAACCAAAACCATTTTGTTCACCTATTCAAGTTGCATCTTTTACCACATTCTCAGGAAGGTTATTCTGTTTAATGTTCTGATATATTCCTTTCTCGTTTTCTCGAGTCGGAACTGTTAATATGTGATCATTTTTGTGATGTTCCGTATGCTCTAAAAATGTTATCCTTTTCACGAGTTCGCTAGTTGTCTTGATTGTTTCATATGTTAGTAAATTTTCATCTAATCATGATGAACCATGATTTTCTCTGTCTAAGAACCGTTTGCATGCACAATCAAGTTCCCAATCTCGTTCCGTGAATCTAAATAGCTAAGAGTATCTGCACATCTCTTTTTGAATGATTCCACGTGGCAACCATCATTAAGTCGTGCATTTCTGGCTAAACCTATTAGTAGCAATTTGCACAGCACGCATCATCAGCGTTTTTTGTTTCTTATATGTTCCATTCCTCCTGCAATGTGTTAGATTGTGGGAGACGGAGAGAAAAGGTAACGTGGTAGATTTTCTGAGAGCTTCTGAACAGAAGTCTTGGTTGATCTGAAAATATTCTTAACTACACACTGTTTATTAATAAATATAGGATAAGAAAAAAAAATCATTTGTATCCTCCTATTGTTGATATTCTTCACCTGAATTAGCATATGCTCTTAGGAAAATCAATTACACAATTTTCTGTTATCATTCTCGGTACTTTCTTTATTTTGTAATCAATAGATCTTATAGAAATTAAAACCTTTTCAATTCTGTCTGTGTTTGGAAAGTCGCTCATTTATGTCGTGGTTATTACTCATGGAAAAAACCTTTTATAATCTTCTTATATCTTTGGGATTCTGTCATACTCCGAGAAAAACCTGTTCGAATCCTCTGGTTATTCCAAGAGTTCACCTGTTTCTTGAAAATGTCAGTTTCCTTGATTGCAATAATCTTATGGTCATGTTAAAAACTCTGACCAAATCTAGGGCTTTATGTATTTTTAAATTATGAGAAGCGACAAATGACATTTAGGGTGTTGTCGGGTTATTGTTTCACCTGGATATGGACAGAACCTCTTCTAGACATTACTTGGTTTCGGTCGATTCAGAGTTGAACAAAATAGAATACAGCGCGATGAGTTCTTTGTTAAAAACTTATGAAGCTGCTAGGAAAATTGTAACTTGGATACATGACTTTGGATATCTTCTTGGTTTTTGTTTGTTTCTCATATCCCTTTTCATCTACGGTTAACATGCTAACACTCACACTTTGGTTATGAAATTGGGCTACTATTGGAGTACATCTGATTCTAAATTCTGAACAGGACGGAAGGATATGGAAGGAGCGAGTGTCTTCTGGTGTGAGAGCCGATGTGCCAGTGGCAGCAGTAATGCAGGATCAAACCTCTGGTGAACCCGTGAATCCTATAGCAAAGCCTCCCCGACGCCCTCAAAACAGAGTTATACTGCCATCACTCAGTGCCCCAGAGCATAATATCCTTAAACTGCTCGAAGAATGTAATGCTGCTGGAATATAATGCCTAAAAGTAACTCACTATACTCGGGAATCGTATTGTATTCATACTTGTATAGTATAGAGCTTGGGAAACTTGTATTTCTCCTTGGAAAACCTCAGTTTCTTTGTCATTAATCACCATGCAATAATCAGTTACAGAAATTCATATGTATGATGTATCTTTGATGCTCAAATATGTTTAATTATCCCTTTACTACTGTATTTCCTTGAATAGGAGCTCATCTGAGTCAATCAGGTGAAGTCTGTTTGGCAAAATGATAGGGTGGCTCATCGGTGATATGCCGACTGGTAGATGATAACTGATCAGTCACCTGATTGACATTCACCATCATCAAATGTGAAACACCTGATCAGGTTATGCCAAACAGATTGCTCCTGTAATAATTCATTGTCATTATTTTCTGGTTTCTAAATTAAGAATGCTTGTCCAGAGTTAGGCGTTGACTCTGCACCATGAAAGGTTGAGTCAACTACACAAAACATGGAAATGTAACAAACACAACCAAGGAGGGCCAGGGGATCTCCTCTAAGCCAGAATATCATGGGTGTCCATTGAAACAATCCATGGGAATTAGTATGAATACCTCTCCATATCCTTCTACTTAAATCATTCCGATCCCGGAATACGAAACCAAACAAAAATAAAAACAACTTTTTCTTTTCTTATTTCATATTTCGGGAAATAAAAATGGCGTCCGTCAGCACTTCCGTTGTCCTGGCGTTAATCGTCATACTATCCCTCTCCGTCGCCCCGTCGACAATTGCCACCGTGAGCGAAGTCTCCAGCTTTATTGAATCTGCCACTGGCGAAACCGAAGCTACAAAATCCGTTTTCGCTGTGCCCGACAGCACAATCGCAGCCCCTGCCCCCGCCCCTGGTCCCAGCTCCGGAGGTGACAACTCAATTTAGTTTCTTTCTCTTTCTTTTTGAGTGCAAATGCAGTGAATAATGGTTCCATGTTTGTCACACAGTGACTCAAACCACTTACCTATCGGTCTAATCATAAATGTATTACTAACTGAACTGTATCTTGCAGAGGACTGTGATGAGAACGGTAGTACCGAATCCGGCACAACGACTGTGACATTGGGCACCAAGTCAACTGACGCAAATTTCCTAAAGTCAAACATGGCTTTTGCTGCTAACAAACTGCAACTATTCACAAAGAACGTTGTGGAAGAGAAGCAAAAGACAAGCACTGACGAGGCCACGAAGGAGTGCCTTAGCGTCTGTAACGAGGTGTACAGCAGCGCTGTTGATGCATTGCAGCAGGGCATGGAGGACGTGAAGAACGGTGATTTCGCAAAGGCTAACTTCGACATGAGCGCTTTCAGCAACAACATCGACACATGCGCTGAGTGCTCGTCGAAGCTGGACGATCCGGAGTTGCAAAAGTTTGAGGATTGGCTCAGGGTTATCAGCGACAAGTGCTTTGACAAGATTGCCAAATACAGCACCTTCAGCTTAAACAACCTGGTCTAAATATAAACTATACTCGTATCAATTTATCCATTCTCTCTACTATATATCTTTCTTCGATGTAATCCACATATATTGTATAGTAATTACTATCGATCAAAGGAAATATTTTTTTGCTTATCCTTGTTTATTTATGTAGTTTCAATATAAATACCACAAAATTTTGTGTCATATTAATATTAATAGATATACAGTATCAGAGTGTCTAAGGTACAAATACCAGTCATGTACGTACGTACAGAGATATGCCCAGATTTTTAAATCTCGGAGGGAGAAAAACTTGGGAAAGACCACTTATTTGTAGACTTTTCAAAAATACCACCTACTGACATCATAATATGCGATGTTATCAATACAATGTCCAATGTTACTAATATGTTATCTTATTTGTGTACTTTTCAAAAATACCACCTAATGGCATCATAATATACGATGTTATCAATACAATGTTCAATGTTTCTAATATGTTATCATATTAGTAATATTAGTAACATTGGACATTTTATTGATAACATCACATATTATAATACTATTATGTGGTCTTTTTTAAAAGTCTACAAATAAGTGGTCTTTCCCAAATTTCTGTAATCTTGAGGGGAGAGAAAGAGGGGGAAGTGGGGCGGGGATGGGAGGGGAGTGAGTGCTCATATAATTCCTGCCTACCTATTCATAATTCATCCACATATTTACGATTGAAAATTAGAGATCAACCATTTTGGTAAAGAAGTTGGCTTGAGACCAACTTTTTCTCGGGAATTAAGGAAAAGCGGTATAAAAATTCAGATACATGTTTAAAACACCGAAATATATATTTAAAATATACTTAATCAAACTAAAAAAAACAATTTTTTAAAAAATGTAAGTTGTTTTTCTCAAGGATATAGCTTTGGAAAATTATGCACTTATCTACACTTTAATCTCACTTAGATCTAGTTTTGGTGTCAATTTCCCCTCCTTACTCAATTTCGCTAACACCCCTCATAAATACATCGTTCACAAATTAATCTCTATTAGATCAACAATTTCAAAGAACTCCAGCTAGATTGTCACAATTACATATCTAACCCACAAAAGTTAAAGTTTAGATTTCTTAGCCAAACACTTACTTACAAATTAATATAATAAATTGTAATTTGTAAAATTTATCTTGTCTCATTTTCACCCACATATTGATTTAAATTCAAAATTAAAATTATACAATTGAGTCCGACACATGTTATATTTTTCAAGCGTACACATTATATATGTTAAGTTCAATTATTATCGTTCCGAAATTTTGAATTTCCGCAAACTTTTTTTTTTTTTTAAGAGGCAAATCTATTCTAATCTTACCCTACTCCTACACTAACCCAATACCAACCTTATACCCCACACCAATACCAACCTTATATCACCAAATAAATCTACACCTCCGAGAATTGAACCCGGTACCTCTAACCATTACACCCTGCACCTTACCACTGCACCACCCCCTGGGTTCATTTCCGCAAACTTTGATCTTTTATTTGCTAGAATTTTAAATTACAATTAAATATGATTTTTTTTGGTAACTAAGAAAATTAAATAACTTTAAAAGTCATTACATAACGTCTCTACGCAAATTAGAAATAAAATCAACAGGAAGGTTCTCCCATGAGAGAATCGGATCCGGCTCAGGTGGAATACGACGTGCTAAAAAGTCCGCCGCCTCATTCGCAGTTCGCTTAGTCCAACGTACTTCAGCCAACCAGGGTTGCCTGAGAAGATCTCTGCACTGGTATACCCGGGTAGTAAGATTTCCCGAGACTGGTTCTAACCCATTGATCATCCGGTAAACCAGATATGAGTCAGTTTCAATTGTAACTTGTGGTATCCTTCGACGAAGAGCCTCCTCCAGGCCAAACTAGATTGCCCGTAGCTCCGCATCACACACACTGAAGTGAGTCCTACAAATTTTGCAAATCCCCACTTCCATTCTCCTGCCTCATCTCTTGCTAGACCACCAATAGAGAACTTATTTTCTTTATACCGCAAGCTGGCATCTACATTAATTTTAATCCGCCCATGTGTTGGTTTAGTCCATCTCTAAATTAACTCTGCTTTATTCCTCACTCGTCCAACTTGTTCCATGTCGAGGCTTGCTTGTTTGATCTCGGTTTGCTGAAACGTCCAGGTCTTCTTGTTACGCCTGAATATTAGCTCGTTCCTAGACTTCCACAGGCACCAGATGACAACCATATTGATCCATTTGTTTTCAGCTTCAACTCCCAACTTGTTATCCATTTCCCTGTCAGTAAGAATTCGGAATAACCAAGCTGTGTCTTCTAAATCTGTCCATTCCTGCACCGCCATTGTCCATTCCTTATGCACCACAAACACGATGAAGCACTGATTCCAAAATCTCAAAGTCTCAAACGGCCAACACACTCCATGGAGCACAAAAAAAACACGGCCCGATCACAGAAGAAACTACAACAATGAACACTGCACTCATGCTTTCTTAATCAAACATGACACAATCAACATAATCACACAACTTTATTTTTTTTATCGTTTGCAAATGGAGCCAAGCTTCGATCGAAGTCCTTGGAGCATTTATAGCTCCGATGGCTGGAGTATTTTCTTTTTTGAGAATTAAAATTATTATTTTATGTGGAAAAATGTGGAAGAAGGTATTTTACAATGATTTTTAAACTTGGGATGATTTTGAAATTTATTAAAATATTTGAGAATTTTCTATAGTTCATTAAAATATGGAGGTTATTTTCAACAAACGGTTAAGACCTTGTTTGGTTTTGTAAAAAATAGAATTAAAAGTCAACATAAAAATTGAAATTTGGGGGTTATATGTTATTGTTGGTCTAGTGGGGTCAGATGTAATTAGAAACTCTACCAGGGGGTGTGAATGTAATTTGCCCTATTTACAATGTGTCTCCGTTCGAAAGTCAATTTCTTCTCCTTAACGGCACATCATTCGAGATTTTGGAATGCAAATTGGTACATGAAAAATATAATTTTATATTATAGTATATATATATATACTAGAAATGCGTAACACTCTACGCGTGTTAGGCATTCTACTATAACATTTTCTTTTCTAATTCGTTTTCTCCAGGGTTATAAATTATTATTACAATGTACATTGATCACATGAAACTAAATAACCTGTACTAAAGAATCTAAACGATGAAAATGAACATTGGTATGCAATTATGCATGTGTTGTTAATTGTTATCCTCATTCAAAATTGACGCAGCTAAGTTGGTAAGACGTTCCCCTCCAACCAATAGGTCGGGGGTTCGAGTCACCTTTGCCTCTTCAAAAAAAAAATCTAGTATGCATGTATTGTTATCTAGATTGAGGGACGTAATGATTGGTTGACATTGACTTAAGAAAACTAAGTTACAAACAACGAAACTAAAACGCTTTCGGAGTGTTTGATATTGAGTTAAGGAGTTAAGTTAAGTCCTTAACTTAATGCCACCATTGAGTTAAATCCTCATTTTCTCTCTTTAAAACTACAATTACTATTCCTGGGTTAAGAAATTCTAATATCTATAAACCTTAACCGAGTGTCAATTAGTCTGTTTAATTCCAACCAATAGGTCGTGAGTTTAAGTCATCCATCTAAAAACACTATCTATTCATAGTAAAATATTAGATGTTTTAACATAAACATCAATTATTTATAACAAACATCAACTATTTATAACAAATATAACTATTTTTCAATAAATATCAACTATTTGCAATACATCAGCGATAGACCATGACACATCAAATAATTATATTACACATCAACTATTTTACTATAAAATAATCGACAATTTACATTACGCATCAACTATTTTATCATTAACATCAAGTGCTTATAAATTATAAACTATGATATTATGAATATCAAATGTTTTATAATATATATCATAAGTATATTTTACCATAAGTAGAATTGCCTATAGTATTAGTAATAGATGAACTTTCTTAACAAATATTATAATGTAAGAATAATACACGATCGGATGGTATCAAAAGCAGTAAACTGTTATAAATGATTGAACACAAAGTGATTAGTTTATTCAGCAATTGTTTGATTCACAAAAAGTAGTGGAAAATCTTAAACGGAAAAAAGAAAAGGAAATTGAGATAGTAGTAATAGGGTAAAGTCTAAATTTCATTCGAAAATATTTACGGAGTGTTTGATATTCGGTTAAGAAGCTGGGTAAATTTAATCGAGTACAATATTAAAATTTGTATTTGACATTCGATTAAGGTTAAATCATTTACTCTATTTTTACATAGTCAAAACTTCGATTAATATTGATGAGTTAAGAAATCCCGATGACTTTAAAAGATGACCGAGTATCAATCAATATCATAAAGTTTTAAATCAATCCCGATAACTTTTAAAAGGTAACCGAGTATCAGTCAATATCAAAGTTTTAAAGCCACATGTCTAAAGTTCTATCTACTGCAAGTAGCAAGTTAGCAAATGTAAACTCATTTGTCCTTGGTGGTGACTGGTGACAATAACTTTCTGGAATTTCTATTACTTTCTCATCGATCAAGTAGACTGTCTACTTTAGACAGCCAAGCATTCCCTTCAATGAATGGTATCCCTGGCGAAACTCTCCATTGTGTAAGTTGTATTTCCTGAATTACACCATGGCTGCTGTTCTGATGTGTTCGATCTTTGTTTATAATCCATTACCTTCTTTTTTTCATCATCTGACAATATATTGACACAAAACTTTTCACATTACACTTAGAGATCCTTGCGAAAATGAAAGGTGTAGAATCAAATAAGCCATTGGAGGCACCAGAAGTTCCGGGCAGAGAAGAAGCCGAACCGACTATATAATCCGTGAAACGGCACAAACACATATCAAATTGTAGTGCATAAAACATAGAATTCAGTTTTAAGATTTTCATCTCTTGAAATTGAGTTTTCAGTTCTTGATTTTAGTATGTAAGGGGGACAATTTGACAGAGAGTTTGTTGAAGAAGAAGATGAAGAATGGAGAGAGAAAGGCGAATTCTGACAGTTGTTGTCGAAAGGGATGGTAAAATAGTACAATAGTTGTATTACACGCGCCCTTTAGTGCGAGTGGGATTAATTTAAGGTCCTGACGTGGCACACTCTCACTGGCTAATAAGAGTCAAAATTGGGAGATAATATTACTACTCCACGCGCCCAAGAATGGGTTATATACTACTACTAATATATATATATATATATATATATATATATATATATATATATATGTAGATAACTGTCTGAGTTGTGCAATTGAGTTCAATTTACAACAATTGAGTTGTTCAATTGAGTTCAGATTTAAGGACTAATCTGAAAATTTTGAATAATTAATCTGCAAATATACAATCCATGTGGCTTGTAACTAACTCTTTTAATCTATAAAATTTCTCATTTTTTCTTCTTTTTATTTTTTGTAATCTTAATTTTTCAAAACCCACTTATCCAAAAATAATTCTGATTTCACCAAAATAATCTACTCGTCAATATCTACGATTTGACACCAATATTTGATATGTTTCGACAACTTTGTTATTTATAAAGAATGGTCGTAATTTTATCAAATTTTTATTAAAAATCAATTTATTAGATCCTAATTAAATTTAATTTTAAAATAAAATACAAAATAAAGGAAAATATAAAATTATCTAGAAAAGTGTCACAGTAACACGCTTAGCGTGTTCGGCAATCGGCATTCTAGTATGAAATAAAATCACAATGGTTAGGCATGTATATAAAACTAGACTAATCTACACATATCACAACATGAATTTCAACCTTAGATTTCTAAGACCGTGATCACCCGGAGTGTGGTAATTTTCTTCAATCCAGAGAACCAGGTCTAATAAAATCAACCGGGCAAGTCAACACCCTAAAAGCTCCTCTATTAACCAGGCACAAGACCAGTGGCGAAGCCAAGACAAAAGTTCACCGGGGTCCAAACTTAACTGTTATTTTTTTTTAAGATAAAAGGGAATTTCATTATAGAATAGAGCAGAAAGCTCTACATAATGTTAGAAACAAAAAGAAAGCGAATAAACCAGATTGTGTTGATCATAACCTTTTGCTACATAATGAGCCAAGACATTGGCAACTATAAGTACATGAGTAAAAGAGAAAACAAAAGCTAAATTACTTTTGCTTCTAAGTGCAAAACCCTAACCGAATAAAAAACAGAGGGCATGCTCCCTTAATGAAGAAACTAAATTACCCCATTTATCCGTTTTGCAATTAACAATAATAACATAATTTAACCATTGTTCAGTAAAGTTTATCAAAACTCAAAATTAATACTTGATCAAAAGAAAAGGGAAGAGTATCTTATAAATACAAATTTCAACACAACATTCATCTAAATCGTTACTAATTTAAGATTTCATGTAACCCATTTAGGAACATACTAAATATAGCTTTAGTTGATAGTTATATCCTAAAAATAGATATTAATACTAATAAAATAAGTACTTAACACATATTAATACTGCAAAATTAGTACCGCATAATACGAGGTACTAAAAAACACAGTAGATGTTTATTACGAAAGTACTAATAACAAGAAATAAGTACCTTTACTACGTATTAATATTGTAAATTTAGTACTACTATATAATTCGAGGTACTAAAAAACAATAGATATGTATTACATACGTACTAAAAAAATAAATGATTATCTTTAAAGTTGTGACTGATGACATAACATAAATTGTCCAATAATTGTGGACATGTGACTGTTTTATTACACCTCCATACGATTACTGACATATATGATATATATTGTGTTGGATTGAAACACATCTATTTTAAACGACTTTAATGAAAAATATTTAACCAAACACATATATGATATATCTTGTGTTGGATTGAAACACATTTCTTTTAAACGGCTTTATTTTAATATACAATATTGTACTTAAAAAATAAAATCTGAAAAGAAAAAAGTGACATGGAGTTTTACTACTCATTTAACCAAACAAATTCATAGTAAAATCTAAATTATACTCACCAACTCCAATTGTTTTAAACACTAAACAAAATCACCAGAAGTACAATTACTAAACCAAAAATTCTAATGTTATAAGGTCACATCTTTACTCAGTTCTACCATTACAACAAAATTACAAAAATTAAAAGTTAGGATTTATATTCATACCTTTCCTAAACCGAAGAAGTAGAGTTTGTTTTGTGTGATAGCGAAATGTCAGTGGTAGACTAAATGTTGAATGAAATTGCCGCGGTGCCTCTAGGAGTAATCGGATGATATATGTGAAAATATTTTATTTCCTACTTTTGTTAGGCTAGTAATATATGTTAAAATAATTATTTTTCTCCAGCAGGGAGACAGAAAGCTATCAACTACTTTCAGAATAAGAGCACTATATCCAATATAGATCAAAACACAACACGAAATCTTGCCAATCCCATAATTGATTGGGTGACTGAAGGGTATCAACTACCAAACATTAATCTAAAAACGAAGTGACTGCTTATTCACCATCATAATTTTTTTTACTCAAATCATAGACAAACATATAATTCATCAAATGTAGCAATACTCCTTCCTCATTCCCATTGCGTGAAATCTAAAACCAAGACCGTCAACACAAAGTCAGAAACTTATTCATGTCAACGTATTTCGTATTATTCCCGCATCCAACAAGCTATGACTTTCTGACCAATCTATAACATCCTGGCATTGCCCGATAAAATTTCGATAATAGTCAAGTGCCCTCTACTACAAAAACGTTGAAATCTCTATCAGATTCGGATATTCCACTTTGTTCGTCAATAATCGGGAAAATTTTAATTGCTAAGTCGAATACTACTAGACGCCTACGTAAATTGTAATGCCCACAATTGTAAAACTCCATCTAGCAATGCAGCTAAAATGTGATTAATTACACCTAAGTAAGAACATTGATTTTTCTTACCCACGTCTTCTTTATTAACTGAATATACATCAACTAAACTGTGATTAATTCGATCTAAGTAAGAAACATTGATTTAAATTTAAGTTAAAAATAATAAAGACCGACTAAGTTAGTGTTTGCTATTACTTTTAAAAGTTAATTTTAAGATGATTTTAAGAGATGTGGTCTCCAAGACCTTTTCTTTTAAAGTAAGAAAAAACAAGTTCTTAACTATTCAGTTGCTGATATAAAATGGTTACAAAACGATACAAATTGATACAAATCAAATACAAACTGGTACTAGTAAAAACGGGTACAAGTATACAATTCTCGGGTTAAAAGACCCATATCTAACTCCCGAGGTCATCAATGTTATCAGTTTTGTATTGGCTATATATATTTAGAAAACATGTGACACGCTACGCGTGTCATTAAATTAAATTTTAATGTTCTGGAAGCATATTCATGTTGTTACTGTATCACTTTTCTATATGTTTTATATTATTTCTTATTTTGTGTTTTTGTTTGACAAAATTGTGGAATTTTCGACTACTTATTAGAAATAAAAAATTGTGGAAACAAGGGTCAAATTGAAGAATCCAAATATTAATGGGTAAAAATGCAACTAAGATAATTTCGAGTGTACCCCATTAATATTTTCTTTTCTAAATTATAAATAAACCCCAATTCATAAAATTGAACACTTCAATGATTAATAGGTAGAAATGCAAATAAAAATAATTTTTAATGTACCACTTATTTTATAAAAAGAATTTTAGAAACAAACCCCAATTTCAAATATACCCTTAGGCGGAGCAGCTCGCCCAAGGGTGCCGGAGCTTTAGGTGGTGGTGCTCCTTTTTTTTGTGGAATTCCATTGAAATAGAACAACACTAGTTGATGAACAATGATCCTTTAGAGTGAGATTTGACCGGAGTACGTGAATCATTGTTCATTATTATTAAAATTGTACATAGCCATTCTAAAGTATTAAAAACGGAAATGTCTTCCTCTCGAATACCTTTTTTTGATTTTACCCGTGTACAAGACGTTTGCATCTCTCACATATAGCTAACATGTCTTAACACATATGTGACACGTGGGATGAAAACTTGAAATTTTCTTTTTTAAACCAAATTTCGACTATTCTTACCACATAAACACAAGCAGTAATACTACATCAATCCAAAATACCGTCAATAACAATAATAATCTAACTATAACATCCAAAATTATGATATGGTAATCTTCGTCCACGTTGGAAGTTGTGTAGTATATGTACTTATGTTTAGTTCGCCCGAAAATATATGAACTGAAAAGATCTGAACATAAATTAACTTATTCCAAGTAGGGACAATTACATATACCCCTCACTGGTTACGTCCTTCTCATCCAGGTGACCATTAGATTATCAATTACATCCAATTCCAATAATCAGATTCTGAATAACAAGACCAAACACATCTTTCATTTTTGGACTAGATTGCAATTTAAAAACCTTTGTTAATTGATTTTTCACCCTCATTTTTTTGATTTATTTACATATATTAGTTTTAACTTAAAATTCATCATTAACTTCAAATCATTCATTAATGTAAAATTATTTTCAATTTTTATTTAAAAGGTAAGAAACTCCATTAATGGAGCTCCAGCTCTGGTGGCTGCTCCGTCACCGGAGCTGTTCAGCAGTCCCACGGAGCTGTTTGACAGCTCCAATGGCGGGCTTGTCAACAGCTCCACCAGGAGCTGTTTGCCAGATCTGAGAGGGTCCTCCCAGGTCTGGCCGGAAATTTAAAAAAGAAAAAAACGGAGGAGGAGGAAGAAGGAGGAGATGAGGAAGGTAGAAAGGAGAGGAGAAAGGAAGGTCTTCAAAAATCCTTATTCATCAATGGAGGTTAGTACTTGGAGAAGATGAAATAGGGAAGAAGATGACCTTAATGCAAACAAATTTGAAAATTGGGATTGAAATAGAATTTTTAATACTTTAAGAATGTTTCACCAAATTTGATTATAAGGATTGTTTGGGTGTCTGGTTAACCAATTAAGAAAATCATGTAATTGATAATCTAATTGTCACTCAAATGTAATTAGAGAATATAAAAAGAGTACCAGATGTAATTGACCCTTTCCAGCATAAATCTTAACTACGAAACATGAAATTATCTGAATTGGAAAACCTAAATTTAAGGTTAATCGAGACGTAGTCGATGTAGTGCAAATTTGATAAAATTAGGATGCAAGTTGTATAATGCTAAAGTATTGACCTCTTTTATAATTTGTAATAAAAGAATTGTTTCTTCCATCATCCATTACTGCTATTAAAACACAAAGGTGTGTTTCTTGTCTAGTCTAGCACAGAAAATCATTGTTGAATTCTTCCCCAAGCAAACTCTCAAATTGTACTCAATTCAGCATCGCAATTCACAACCATGGCTGCTCCTCTGCAGTATCTGGAATCCCTGCGTAACGCGCATCCGGAGCTTTCCGAGTGGTATACCACACTCTCGGATCTGTACCAGCGCAAGCTATGGAACGAGCTCTCTCTCAAGCTCGAACAATTCGTCGCCCTAGCTGTATTTCAGGTTCACTTCACATCTTTTTACATGCTATGTTGGAGAATTTTGTTGCGGTCGGTTAGGGTTTGCGTTTAGGGTTTTCTTTTCGCCGTGGATTTGGAGGATTTTGATACTTTGTTTGTAGCTTAATGGAATTTAATTTGGATCAAGGTATGATCGTGTGATAATGTAGTCAGTAGTACATGTGTATCGTACAAAAGCCCAAGTTGTTTTTTGCATAGAACATTAGAAATAAAACAGCATAGCACTTCAGTGTTTGTATAGGTTTGATTGATTATGTTCATGAAATGTGTTTTTTCTGAAATTTGATGATGACATAGGAGTTTAAGCTGAATCTTCTATGTGGAACTGTTGATCCCTACTGGTTAGGGATGCTGGCATAGGGAGTTTGAGCTTTGTCTAAAGTTTTTTGTTGAAATCCACTCAATTGCAGAGTCTTCAGTTTCCCGTATGAAAATCTTACATTCCTCGAACATGGATTAGAAACTAAAGAAAGTAAATTAATATAAACTATGATGCATGCGTGATTTCCCTGCATATTTGGGGGTTAATTCCCGTCTCAACTGGATGGCAGCTTTGGCGTGTAGCTACTGAAGACTAGAAGGATCGGTTTTTATTTTCACATGTCTAGCTTTTATTTTAGTGAAAATAATGTTGGTTTTAGCCCTCAAGGGTAATGCATAGTTGAAGACAACTTGGCGCTGCATTTGCTAAACTGAATTACACTCTTACACGTGTTGAGCTTTGGCCTAACACAATACACTTTGCCGTCAAACTATTTTCTGAGCCGTTCTCTTTCCATGGAGATTCGGATCCACCTTGTCATTGGAAGTTCCTTTTGAGATGGTGGATTTAATTATTTCCAAATTTTGTTGTGCCTTTCTTTCTTTGGTTATTTTCCTTGAAGAAATGAATGATATTTTATGACCTTACCTCTTTCAATCATGTTTCAGGCTGGGGATGCTCTTATACAGCTTTACCACAATTTCATAACGGATTTCGAGACAAAGATCAATCTTCTCAAGCTTGCTCATTTTGCTGTCATAATTTCACGGCAGTATTCAGAGAAAGAAGCTGCTGTGAGTTATCTTGAAGGACTGATAGAAAAGCTTCGTAATACCAAAGAAGCGCGCATTGAGGAGCCGATACTATATATCAAAATGCAAATTGCTACATTTAGGCTGGAGCAGGGGGATCCAAAGGAATGCAAGAAGCTTTTAGATGAGGGAAAAAGTTCTCTTGATAGCATGACCGATATTGATCCATCTGTGTATGCCAGCTACTACTGGGTTTCATCGCAATACCATAAATCTATCCCAGATTTTGCTGAATTCTACAAAAGTGCTCTTCTTTACCTCGCCTACACTTCGGTTGAGTCTTTATCAGATTCATTTAAGCAGGTATGTCCCATTCACGCTTTTACTTCAAATTGTGTGTTAAGAAACTAACTGCCTTTTGAAAGAAAATTGATGTTACTTCTGTTATTAAGGGGCAAGTTTGATTTCTTAAAGAAGCATGCAACTTGCATGTAGTAATTAAAGTAGCTAATTAGCATATGATATGAATGCATAATTTTGTATAATACTTGTACTGTGTCACACTGCTGAAAATTAATCACGCTGTAGCCCGAACAATAAGCGCAATAAAAGAAAATCTGCTGGTAAAAGAAGCTCGAACAATAAGCGCAATGAAAGAAAATCTGCTGTTAAAAGAGCGATGTTCAATCATCTCGCGTAAGTAGGAAAATGATTAATGCTTTCTGTTTGATCCAAATTGCAAGGTAAGGAATTGGATACCTTGTTTGCTGTATAGGAGAATAATATGAGCTTTATAAGGCCATGGGAGCGCCCTCCGTAATATCTAGGCTTTTGGTGTTGGAATCTCATAAGATATCACTTCTCTTCCTTGTTAAATAGGATCATCAAGCTTCTGTAGACCCTAAAATAAATATCAGGAGGAATGTGGATGGATCTCTTGATATGATTGAGCATTGGGGTGGAAGGGGAAGTTAAAATCATGTAGTAATGTTAATAGGGGGCGGCGGGAAGATTCGGAACCATCAAACAAAGTCCACATGGCTACCCTATGACATTCAAAGTCTGAACGGCTCTGAATTTTGGTTGTTAAGGTAGATGCTCCCCTGGGGCTATTTGTATTGCAAATATTTACATTTTGGTTGTCCCATGTCAAATCACAATGTCCAAAGAGAAAGAGGGAGGCACCTACCGGATGGCCAAGGGTCTTGAACTAATTCCCACTCTATAAAATCTTTACTTGAACAACACCCGACTTACAATTCATTCAATCTTCCACACTTGATATCCATTTTGCTGAACTCCCACTCTGGGCCAAAATTTGTAATATAAGAAGGGGAGTGGGTTTTTGATGTATTGTTAAATTTGATATCTTAACGTTAAATAATTTCTGAGTATGGTCCTTTGACAACCCTTAATTCTTATTACACTTGAAATCTGTATGAGTTTTGCTGAATTTTGCTGGGGAGTGGTTTCGTACATGGTTTTAAATGTAGAGCAGTTCATGGATCCGAACCAAAACCAAAACCCCGATTAAGCCAGAGCCATTTCAAATTTGCAGCCATTATGGTTCCACACCTTATGGAGCCATTGAAATACTGAACTTAAGTAGCAATCTTATTTTTGTTTATTTTATTTTATTTTCTTTTTCTTGAAAAGTATTTAAGTTGTAAAATGTTAGTCATAATTTTAGAGACCGATGAGGCTTGGCACAATAGTTAGTTTCATCTCTGGAAAAAAGTATTTCAAGTCAAGGCTTTAAATCCAGAAACAATCTGCAAACACGCAGGGGTAAGTTGTGTACAACACGTGCCTTCTGCTAAAGTCATAAAGTAATCATCCAAGGCACAGAATCAATGCTTGTATGTGCCAAAAGTTTTTTCTTTCAATGTCAAAATAAATTCCTTGATCCCCTGATAAAATACATTGATTAATGGTGAGCTACCTCTTTAATGTCAGATGAATGAACTATGTGGAATTTTGGTTAGAAAGTATCACGTGCATGAAGTACGCTTATTGAAGTTTCCTTTATGACTTTGAACTTGTAGTAGAATGCTGTACAGACTACAGTTGTACGATGGTATTGTCGGTGTGTTGTATGTACCATTTTCTCCAATCACCACATATTCATATTTACAGTTTGGATCACTTATATGTTCTATCTTTTGATTAAAGCAGTCATTATTCAGATTCATACTAATAGATGATATTATGTCAATCTTGACGATCCTTTATCATTTTTAGTAGTTAGGAAGAATTCTTGTCGATGGAGCATGTTTGATTCCATGATTATATGGTATGCATTCTGAAAGGATAGGATCTGGTCATTGTTCTTGCTTTGCATGGTAAACTAACTTATTCTGTTGTTTCATAGGATTTGGCGTTTGACCTTTCTCTGGCAGCACTCCTGGGGGAGAATATCTACAACTTTGGTGAACTACTTGCGCATCCAATTGTAAGTAACATTTCTGGCTCATTATGTTAGTCCTCATCTGAAACTCGTTCCACTAGGAAGCTGTGATACATGCAGGGCATGTAAGATATCCTCATATTACCTCTAAATTATAGCCTTATTGAATGAATTAATTTGCGCCTAAAGGTGAAATGAACTGCATTAGATGTAGGCTGAAGTAAATGCATGTCACAAAGGAGTACAGAATAATTTGACAAGTAAAAGCACCAAACAATACAGTATTACAGCATCTGAAAGCTGTCTATTTATAGATTCTACAGAACGCTCTTAGATTATGGCCTGTGGTGGCAGTTCATGACAGCTTTTACCCCCCATGTGCATGACGAATTGACGATGGATTTTTTTCTTCATTATATCGATTACTTCACTGATAGAAATAATATTTTCACTGTTCATTTTAAATGCTTTTTGGTAATTTGGTATCTATTTATAGAGAAAAAAAAGTAGACATGTGCATTGTGCATACAAATTTCTGGGAATCTTTGAAATTGATTAATTTTGGTGTCTTTCAATCCTTTTCCCAATATAATAGCAATATGAGGAATAAAAGGAAAAATGGTGTTATATCCAGTGCAATTAAGATTTAACAGGAAGTATAACATATGCATGGCATAATTATTAATTACACATGTTGCCCGTTGATGAACTCTTGGTACCGGTTTTCTGTGCCAATGATCCTGCCTTGGATTAAGATGAAGGGGTGACAAGTCGCATAAGCTGTAATGTCTTAGGATGTACTCCCTTCGTCCCAACAAGCTTTACCCATTTGCCATTATTGTTCTGTCCCACCAAACTTTTATCCCTTACCAGAAAAGAAGCCACCCCACATTAATAATATTGCTTTTTATAACTTTGCCACTACAGTTAACTTTACCCCTCACCACCAAACTTCACTCGTCAACTATTTCTTCTATTAAGTTGGAGTACTTAGTAAAACTACATGCAAACCCCAGCGGATAAAGTTTTCTGGGACAGAGGTAGGTTACAGTGCATTCTCTGGTTCATTGGACTACATAACTAGTGTCAGCACTTTTGATAAGCTTGTTTATCCAACATACAATTTGAATGACCAAGTTTACCCGCTACTTTCATTTGTAACATTTTAGTTGTGCAATAATAATAAGATAATTGTCTTATTTTTGCTATTTCTTTCTGATATCCCTGCAGATAAAGAGTCTCCTTGGGACAAGGGTTGAGTGGCTGTATTACATCCTCGAAGCTTTCAATTCAGGTGACTTAGTCCGCTATCAAGAACTGTGTCGTGTCCATAAAGATGCTCTCTGTGGTCAACCAGCACTAGTTGCAAATGAGAAAAATCTTCTGGAGAAGATCAACATTCTCTGCTTGATGGAGACCATCTTCAGGTGAGATTACAAGTATCTCATTACTGATCTTACATTCTTACCTATGCTAATAATACACTATCTGGTTCTTGCTTCTCCACTGAATTCTCTAACATACATGTTTACCTGCAGTCGTCCAGCAGAAGAAAGAACAATTCCGTTAAGTATCATTGCTGAACGAACAAGACTCACTGTTGAAGATGTTGAGCATCTGCTTATGAAGAGCCTTTCGGTAAGTACTTGGTAAAAAAACACCGTTAATCTGGTTTCTTGGTATTTGACTGAGAATGTTTTGACTATAATCTCCAGAGTGAATTATCTACCTCCTATATTACATCTAAAGTTTATGTCACATATATGATTACAAAGCAGTTATAACACTAACAGTGATGGCTTTATTGTTAAATGTCTGATCGGTCAGTAGCACAGTTCTCTAGTTCTCCTCATCACAAGTCATGGTTTTCATGTTTTGTTCACATCTCCGAAGTGAGATGCTTTTAGTTTCGTTGGACCTGTAACATAGTATTGAACTTCATGTGTTTTTTTTAACATGCACCTTTGAAGACAAAGGTATCTGACTGAGCAAGGTTCCTCTTGTTACAGGTGCGTCTGATTGAGGGAATTATCGACCAAGTTGAGGGAACAGTGTATGTTTCCTGGGTGCAACCGAGAGTTCTGGGGATTCCTCAGATCAAGTCTTTGCGTGGTCGGCTTGACAGTTGGGTGACCAAAGTCAACGAGACTTTAAATTCTGTTGAAGCAGAAACTCCTGATCTAGTTGCTGCTTGATCTAAAAAGCTCCTTACTCCTTTCAAGTTTCAGACTTTTTAAAAGTTGGCAGTGGTGAAATTTGCATGAGGCATCAAAATTTCATGGTGGACCACTTGAACTTGAATGAACTGCAACCTTTGCAGCAGCTTTCTGTTTATTTATATTTTGTCGTTTCAGACAGAGATGGTATCAAGTGTTAATTAGACACATGACTTTGAGCTGTACGACGCTGTAACATTTAGTTTACTTGTACAAGTCAATTCTATTTCGTTAACGGATCTTATTTTGTGCACTACTCCATCTTACTACATCAATTAATTTACAGGCTCCTGTCGCTACTACTATTACTTCGAATTTCGAAATCGAAAGTTGGGATATCAACCCACACATTGACAGTCCTTTCAAGTTTATAAAGACACTGCTAATCGAGTTCTAACAATTATGGTTTCCTCCAAAATGTTTACCAAGTACTTGAAAATTTTGGCCTCTCTTCTTTTTTCACTTGCTTGTGCCAAACAGCCACAAACAATTCTATGTGAGTCGTATTTTAGTGTCAAAGATCCACACTGACTGATTCTGATGGTTCGGAATGGTAAGTACAATGTTACCTGATGTTGGATTGAGTACAACAAAACCCGATTATAGAATTTCCCGAACCTTTTAATCAGATTAGGAGCAATTCGTGATAAATATTCATCATACAACTACAAGTTCAGATACTCCATTCAAGCAGGAAATGGAAATAAATTGGTAATTTGCAAGCTACTATCGTCGTGTAATATATGAAACTTGTTTAACCACTGCGTTTACACTCATCAGTCATCACATACATATCACTATAAGTACCTATACACATACTGACATACATATATCCCAGGCATACATCAACTTCATGCACATAGCAGATACAGGACACTACCAAAAGGTTCTATGACTACGTAAAATTAACCAACCAAACCAAAATTCCTAAGAACCAACATACTAATATACTACTATGAGATCAGGATCACATGGCTAAATCCGTCTCCGTTTCCAGGTTGTATATGCCCTCCATAAAAGCTAACAGAACCCAGAATATGAGAATGCCAATGACTGCAGACCGCAATACTCGGCTGCAGTAACCATCCACCATCATGAAACCTTCATGACCTGGTTGCTCTTCACTGAAATCCTCAGCACTGATGGAGTCTGTATCTGACACTGAAGGTGTGACACGTCTAGTATCCAGCCGGGTTAGACCTGTGCCAAGTTTGGAACACTTTCGGCAAGTGCACTGTCCACCGAGATATGCTGGAAGTGTCTGGAAACACTCGAGTAGCACCCTTTTGTATGTGTCCCCTTCAATCCTAAGCTTTTGTTTGGTCACGGGCTTGAGAACCTGTGAAGTCAGAGCAGAATAACATAAGATTTTTTTTAAGAAAACAGAAACAAATATAAGAAAATCGGTGAGATAATAGCAGAAGAACCCCATAAATAAGTATATCCCCCATTGTTTTAGGAAACTCAGCATCAAAATCGATTCCGATTCAAGTTTTCTTAATATTTTGAACAAAAAGTTGCTAGACTTGGAAAGAGAGGGTCTTCGTGCCCAAATTTTAAAGCCATAAGGAGACTGATTAGACATGCAATAACAATAACAAGTTACTACATACAACAAAAGTTCTGCAGTTAATCCCGAGGATTGCACATTATTTTGCTGTCATTCATAAATCTTTAAAGTCTATGTGAGACATCGTGGCTTACTTTAATAAATGTCTGAGCAATAACACGAACAACTGGAGGAAGTCGAATGATGAATAGACAGCCGAGAACATTTGGGTAGTTCTCTTGCAAAAGATTAGAGCAGTATCTCATCATTTGCATTGGAAATTTCAAAGGTGACAACCCAAAACAATCCAATATAACAGTAATTTGAGGATTTTCTCCCTCCACCAAATGCAGGACACCATACTCAACCTGTGATACTTCAGAAACAAAACCTTTGTGAGCTAACCAGGATTTGCTATTGTGCTTATATTTAAGCATGTAAGGAATAGAGGAAAATATGAGGATATGGTGGAAAAACAGAATCAATACAATTTCATGTCACAAACGCTGTTGAGGTTTAGTGAAAGAAAGATAATATTGACAAACTTCATTTGATCAGCAGCAACAATGCTATATGAATTGCAGCATTAACTATTTAATCAAGTAGTATCACTGCTATTACTGATGAAACTGATAGTGCCCAAATCAACTGGGGAAAGCTATACGAATTGCCAGAAGAAAGGTGTCAGGGCGACAATATGAAAGCTTATCTTGACCATTATACCACTTGATTAAAGAAATCGCCTTCCACATACTTATTTGCCATTTGTTCCTCTGCACTTCTGAAAGTATCAAAATCTATTCATTGCACTCAGGGGAAAATCCATTTTCACGCATTTCACTTCTAGAAAAGCTTGGCTACCAACTTCATACACCACACCCTGTTCGTCAACTTTTTCTCCAATAGTGCTATCCATCGTCAATAAAGCATCAGGCTCTCGGTGTGCACTTTCTACGTCAACTTTCTTGCCTAATAATGAGTCCTATCTAAACATAGCATTAGCCTTACGGTATTCTTCTAAACTCTATCTCTAGCTTTCTACTATAGGTGCTTCTCTTATCTTTCATCATGACTTGAACTCGTGTTTCTCTACGTATAAGTAACTACTGCTCTTCTTCAAATGTTTTATTCAAAATTGCAATTTTCCTTTTATGCTTGATTAACTTCAACTAAATTATTAATGATGTGATAAAAATTTGTGCGCCTTTTTGCTAATATTGCCTTCAATTAAGTTGTCCATGAATTATAAGTATCCAAAGTTGATACATTAGTATTATATTGTTAGGTACGTGCAAGAGTGGGTTGCTTTGAGAAAGCGGGCGCTTGCTGTGTGTTGTGCTATGTCTGTTGACCTAAACATTGTTGAGATATACTGCAAAAAAACTCTTCCACTCTCAAGTCTGAGGAATTTGTAGATTGATAAATCACACGACAAACCTTAAGTACTGCAGGAGCCTGGAAAGTATGCACTTACCTGAAGTTGTGTACAATATAAAAAGATCCATAATTACTCCAACTGACTAAATCTAGATTATTTAACTTTACAAGCTGATATTAACCGAGAGGCTCCTACTTTCTACCACAAGTCATTCAGACAAATTACCATTAAAGAAATTAACATTAGATCTATGGTCATAAGGACCAATATCAAGCTATGCAATCACATTTAGTAGGATGTAGAAAATAAGAGAGACAAATTCAGATAAGAAAAATGAAGTTATCTTTTAGTTTAACCTTTTAATATATAAGCTCCATTGTGGAGCATAAGTGCAACTGAACAGGGAATGTTGCTTAATTTATTGCTCTGATTAATATTACGATTCCATCCACAATGAGCTAACCAAAATAAACGGAAGCAGAAATACATACCCACTGCCTGCACGAAGGTAGGTCTATCCTTAGCTGGTAAGCTGCAGGACATGCCAAGGCGGACAATAAGACAGGGTCGACCCATGACATCCAATCCATGCCAATAGATCATACTTGTCCACATCTCTAGTTCCTCTGTTGATAGTATTCTATAAGTCTCCCTCCAACGAATTGTCTTCTTTACAGATGATAGGAAATTTGGCAAATCACCATTTGCAGCTATGTAAAATCTCTGGAGTTCCCCGTAGGTAATTCTGCAAAATAAATGAATAAACAAATAAATAATCCTGACATGTTCCAAAGAATATAAAAGCAGAAGTACCCACACGAAAATGGAAACTAGAAGCACCAAGAAACAAAACATAAATTCTATTAAAAAAGCATTTAAATGAGGTCAGTGTATTAAGCCACTGAGGCATTTGCGTTGGGCCACATATTGCACACAAGGCCCCTATTATTTTTTTAACTACATTAAAGTTATCTTTTCTCTTGTTTTCCTTCTTCTCTGATGATACAAGTTTCATATAAATGAAAAGAGAAAGGGTGGTGAAAATGAATCGAATAAATTAATTATAATTTACGTAAAAGAGTATTTAAAGTTTTGTTCTAAACAACTTTGGTAAAGTATATTAATTTTTTTATCAATGAAATGTACAATAAACCCTAGTTAAACTAATACTAGATAAATTAATAACCTCACTAAAACTAATAATTAGCTCGTCCCGACTTGGGACACCAATCAATATATAATGAGATAATCTATTTTTAAATCCCAGTGTTGATATACTGGACCCGACAAAAACTATAAATTATTTAAAATATGACCAAATTTCATCATTAAATCTTCCCACTGCAGTCGAGAGTTGTTGCATTGTCTTTTTGTATTTCATTAGAAAGTTATAAGGTTATGAAAGGTTGTCACTGCTTGCCTTGCTTCTTTTATATTGACTGCTTGCAATGCTATTGTATCATCCTCCACTTCATCATCTATCAAATCTTCAATGATATCAGCAACTATTTAATCTAAAATCTGAACTTTGTGACATTCTTCATTTTCACCTAGAAAATCGAACAACTGATTTGATCCATTTTATGCCAATAGGGCATAGCAGTGCTCAAGTTCTCATGATCACGGATGTCTCTCCATAGGAGTTGTGTCATTTAAGTAGTTTGAGTCGATTTGATTATCCGAACAAATTTGCAGTGCCGAAAGCAATTTGCTATTGCCTCTTATTAAACATTTACTGTCCAAGCTATATCATTGCTCGAGCCACTCAACGAAGTTATGTTTTCAAGCAGACTTGCACTCAAGACTGAATTTAATGGGAAAGAGTGAAGGTGGTATCGTCTCAAGTATCATTTATATGGCAAAATGAGCTGCAAGAAAAGGAAGTTGTTATGGACTCTAATTTGTTCTCTATAATAGATAAAAAACAATAAGAATCCAAATGATTACGGCAATCACAAGTTACTCATTCCATGTCTTTGAAAAAGATAAGGCTGATCATAAATTTCATCACCTGATGATTATGTGTGTAAACAAGAAGAAATTCAGAGTCCTTGGCAGGAGAAGGCTACACAAGATGTTGGTCCCTGAGAGTTTAATAGAAGTCTACAAGGGGGATGAAAAGACTTTTTAACAAGATTTCTTCCAATTGCAAGTTATGAGAGTTTACAAGAAGAGACTGAAGAAGCAAGAGCAGACTTGAGGACAAGTCTCATTTAAGGGAAGAAGTGTTAGGACCTACAGTCCTAAAGTCTCATTCGAATTAATACTTACTCTTATAAACTTTTTAGTAATGATAGGCTAGTAGTTACCTGATAGAGTTCATGTCAAATTAGGAAGTTGTTAGTGAAGTACCTAATAGGGTTCAAGTCAAATTAGGAAGTTGTTCTACTTGGTCCTTGAAAGAGCTATGTGCAGTATACCTCAACAGCGATTAGGTCAATGGCACATGGCACACAACAGCAAGCGCCTGCTTCCTTAAAGCAACCCACTCTTACACGTACTGAACAATATAATATTAACTTGTAAATCATGAATAACTGGATTCAATGCAAATTAGCACAAAGGAACAATTTTTATCACATCATAAACAACTTAGGTTAACCAAGCATAAAAGGTAGAATATTATAAAGTAGTATTATAAAATTTTGAATTACATTTGAACCATTAGTACTTGTAAAGTAAAACCTCAATAATTATAAATTGATAATGGTTAGGAACAGAAGATTTTATTAATTTAGATAGAAAATCTATAATTGCTAAATTAATAAAAACAAGTTTTGTGATACACAGTCTATGGTATAGATCGATCTACGTTAACCAAAACACCTATGTTGAGATAAAGGTGTTTTGTGTCACAACATAAGTTGGTCTTAACCCGATACCGTCTGACACATCACACAAGACTATGTGTATTGATATTGATCAATTTATAGAAGTTTTTTACATTTTAGTCAATTTGTTGGATATAATGATATATACAAAAAAGAATTGGTCGATATACTGATGTCAGCTACGAGGTTAAGAGTTCTAAATAATAAAGCATGATGTTATTCAAAATCCGGTAGATGATAAAGCTGAATATGATTCATTAATTTTGGAATAGGTCACTTGGAAAGTAGTATTGCAAGGAACAACTGAGAAAAAAGATTCGTTATCTTGGATATATTGGAGTAAATGGGAAACGAAAGAGAAACACTTGACATGGAAAGTTATTCCAAGGACATGAGAAGACAGGAAAACACTGAGAAAAAAGATTCGTTATCTCCATAAAGGATAGTTATCCTTTTTCCTTCTGGCCCCTTTCTTGATCCAATGTGGGAGCAAAACTGGCTGATTAGTAAACAGCCACTGAGCCCACCCATTGCCATTTGTCAACGATATGAGAATTTTTCCAGATTAATGAATATATGTTGTGAGTTATAGTTTCGACTTCCATTCCCTTATATTAGGCTCTGTTCTTTTCAACTGAGGATTTATGAACTGAACTGAACTGAATGGATCAGAAGTGAAGTACAAATTTGAACTAACCAAATCTGATTAAATCTGAACTGAACTGAATGGATCTGAACTTAAGTTGAAAAGAACAGAGCCTAAATCAACATCACACTTTGCATTTCCTTATCATTAGAATCCGGTTAGGTGACTACCTTGGTTTCATATAAAATTTATTAGATAAAAACAGTAATATTAAATTACAACAAAGTCCTGCGTTCAACAAAGCTGAATTATATTTGCATCATCAACTGCCAGACTCTTGATTTCATAGGAGGAAGAAATCTTCAGTGAATAGATTATATTTACCATATTTTCAGTGACTCATAGCCAAAAAAAAAGAAGGGAAAGCAACAGATGCCATAAAGAAAATATGATTTATTAATTTCACCTGTCTGGCAAAGTAATGCCCAAATTATCCAGCTCTTCAGAAAGATGGTTCATCCAGAGAGAAGGCTGCACCGTTTGATGATCCTCATCACTGGGTCTGTAAAGCAAAGACATGGTCACATATCGGCAAAAACCCAGGAAATACAGTAACATGTTAATATATCTGCAAGAAATTGCATTTCTAGTTCCCATAAATGATGTGTCAGACATCTAGACAACAGGAAACTTGTATGGCTGCTACTTCTGGAAATCCTCACAGAAATTTCTATAGTACACACAATGAGAAGACAAGGTTTCTCCTAGAATCTTCAAATATATAATTACAAAACCATGTCTACAGTTGGAAACGGAAAAAGATCATTGCACCCTCAAACCCAATAACACACTCTCGGAAACAAATCTTAAAAAAAGGAAACTAAATGATAGACTAAAACAAAGCTAGATCAATAAAACAGAGTATCTCCAATGCAGCTAGATGCTTATGATTGTCTTGACGGATCTACTTACTTCATCAATCACAAATAATTTAAAACATAAACTGGTTTTGCATGGGCTGAAGTCAGGCATGTATTTATAAGCTTTGATTGATCCGATTTTGGTAATAGCTGTAATAAAATAGTCTGAAGGTTGTAGTTTTTCTTTAAAATTATAAAATACTAGAAAACATCATTTGCATATTCCTTGTGCATATGCTATACAAGAGAAGGTAAGAAGTAATGACGTTTCAAAGGTAACCTCTGAGAAGAACGGGCACCGGGATGAGACTCTGAAGTAGATTCAGAATTACCCTCCAAGCAAGTATCGTCAGAATCATCTGGTACAATACTACTGCGGTCTGGTAAATCAGAAATAGCATTCACAACAGATAGCACCAACAACGGCCGAGATAATACCTAAAGGAAAAAATAATACACGAGAAATATAAGCAGTGAATATAGACAAACTACTTCAAATAGAGAAGAAAAGAAGTAAGAATAGACCTTGCAAGGTCAAGAGATGCTTTTACCATGTTTAAATATCAGCTGACTATCCATGGTCCCTCAAATTTAACAGAGTCACGCACCTTAAATGATGAGTTATTTGGTTTTGGGAGGTGTAATGCTAAATAGATTGGGCCATTTCACCCTAGCTGGAAATATCAAGAATCTAAGGGAACTTACATCTAGAGACCTTCTACAAAGAATCATTCAAAGGAAATACCCCCCTGTACTTTGAATAAATAAAGGTAACTAAGAAATGGAATATGAACAAGAAAAGGTACATATGCTCTGTAGCTTGAATAAGTAAGGTACAGCAAGGGCCTTCTTTTTGCAATTTTTACCGATAAGGTCTCTCACAGTAATTTTCCTGCAAATGTAGGATTCTAGGAGATGCAAAGCATTGTTCATTGGTGGCTTGGTGAAGTAACAACGGCAAGGGGAGTTCCACAAACATATGGACAAGAGAAAGGATTGAAGGCTTGGCTGATTATGCCCAGATCAGATATATAATGAAGTTAAATTATATTTCTGTCCTTGCACAGTTGAGTTGGCTTTCGACTCCTTCCATGTTTAAACAACTTAGAGTCTATATTCAGTACATACTTCACTTCTGATACTTGTCATAAAATCAACTCTTCGTGGAAATTGGAATATTATTCATGTTCTTCACTGAGATTTATCTGTTGCATGCAAATTGTGATTGCATACAGCTCAAGTTTACTAGTATCCACTATCCAGCGCTGCCTGCTAGTGAAGTTGCTGGCGCCCCACGGTACAAGGCTACATGCATGCGCCTTGCACTTAAGACTGGATGCAGACTAGGACTATGGTCATCTGTTTTGTTTTGATTTAGTTAGTTAGTACTTAATACAAGTAGTGCAGGTGCTAGTAAGGTTTTACTGACTCACCCCCTGATCCAAGGATCGATTTGTACTTTCATGGCAGGTTTTTATAAAGTATACTTTATTTTTCCAAAAATAAAATTGTGATTGCATCGTACGATCATGGGTTACAGAGGCCGTGTATGCACCAGCACAAATGGAGATTTCAACCTTAGGGGCAAGTCAAAAAGCTCTACTACAGAAAAACAACACATGGATGCAGGCGACATAGAAAAGACATTACATGAAGACTAGCTCTTTCTTGAAAAGCATGTTTTATTGAGCAATTTCGACTTTATCATTAAGTCATTAATCCCAACCAACAACTCCAGATAACACAAATAAGTTTCATTGTAAAAACATAAGACTAGATAAAACCATATACAATTTGTAGAATGAAAGTTTAAACCACAACATATACAGCACAAATTTCAACGACGAAGATTACCTGCATTCCTTTAGCCACAAACTCAAAAGGCTTCCAGCGCTGGATCCACTTGAAGGGAGGATAACACAAAACTTGCAAAGCTTGAAGTCCAGTCCAAATAAATGGGCATTTCGCCTTTGAGAATCTCCGCATAGCCTCTAATACAGCAACTTTAATAAGAAAAGATGCCGCATCACTGCCAGTGCTCTTTCCAAATTTCCAGTCTTTTACTGCTGTTATTGGTTTTATAGGTAAACATGCTAAAGATTTAGAGGCAAACGTCTTTAAAGAACTTTTTCGCCCATTTTTAGTGCTCACAAAATTCGCCATCACAGGTCTACTCCAGTTACCTTGTCAACCAAGACAATCTTTAAGCTAAAATGATGACCTGCTTCAGGAATGAAACAAGATCTTGAAAGAACTCACAGGTGAGTAATGATGAACTTCTAACTAAAATCACGTAATGGCAGGAGCAAGATTAGAAAACTGTTGATTGGTAACAATGTCACAATGAGTGCTTTCATGGATCAATGTGATGATTTCCAAAGCTTAGATTTTCAGTATTTGCTGACGGGCCCGTGTTGACATGAGTACCACGAATTTAAAAAGCGAGAACCTGAATATTCACGACAAAGTAATGAAGATTCAATTATCGATATGGAAACTCAACAATTCATCTAATGAGAATCATTTTAAAATAAATGATAAAGATTCTCCACATAAACTAGAGATAAGTACCTATTGACAAGTGATAAACCATTCTCACTTTAAACAGTTCCACTTCCACATATAAACGATAGATGCAACTTTACGTCACCTGCCATAAAATAGTTTTAAAAAAAAAAAAAACAGAATTAAAACGAAAAACAAACTAACAAAAAGGAGAGATGAGTTTATATGATGTGATGACCAACCTAATAAAAAGTACACATCATTTAGTATCATCCTATTAGCAAGTGATTGGAAGATAGAGAGGTTACAGGAGAATCATGTTCTCCAAAAAAAAGGATAGCAAATGCAACTGCGCTAAGAGACAAGCATAGGTCAATGTCACCATACTTGTCACACAACAGGCCAGGAAAACTATACATGGCAAAAAACGACAATGCATACAAATTTGCAACGATATATATGTACAAGCAGAGAATTCCCCGCTGAATCACTTTAGATACTAGTTCGTGCATTTAGTCTAGAGATTCAAACACATCAACAATAATATTAAGCCAATATGTGTAGCTAAATTAAAACAAGTGAAGTCATCACATGATACAAACCATACTAGTACGTGCTTAAACATTACTACTAAACTACTATCTGGATCACCCAACTACTTACGCGAGTTGCACAACTAGAATACTACTCCTCACTCCTATATCCAAAATTCGCCAAACATACTCAAAAGTGAAAAGCAAATTTAATGACGTTGGGAACCCCATCTGCTACCCTTTTGGAATCAGGTAAACCCCATGGGCTCAAGTAATAGATTGCGAACCAAGTGAACCGCACAAGTGCGACGTCCTCCAGCCCAGGATGGCATAATCACAAGTGAAACACAGTCTTTTTTTGGAAATGGACAAGTGAAAAGCAAACAGAAAGCACCCTACAAAGCCTACAAAACTACAAACTAAAATCTATTGTGAGCCTGAAAACCAACATATGGTATTGTGAGCCTGAAAACCTACAAAACTAAAATCTATTCTAGCTAGTAAATGGACGTTTATACATAGAGAATTTCGACTATGTGGTCGCTATGTAAGCCTACAAAGGTGCGTTAAACCTAAAAAAACACATGTTCCGCGTGAATAAAGTGAAAGGAACATCCTGAGCATCTTAAACCAATTAAGAAAGCACCATAATGAGTAGTTAGGGGAACAAGAAAGGGAGGGTGAGAAATTCAGAATTGTACCGACAACAAGATCTAGACAGAGAAAAAATCGCATAATCACATAATCTAACAGAGTAGTGAAATACGAGTATTTTGGGACGATCACAAGGATTGAAAGAATAGATTGAGGCAAAATGGAAGAAAGAAGACCATACGGAATTGAAGAATTTACCTGTGAGAATTGAGGAGAAATATGGGAGCAGGAAACAGTGATTGTATAGAGCTGGACGGAAATGGAGAAGCAGAGAGAGAGAGAATGAAGAGGATGAAGATGAAGAAGGTCGCTGTCCTGGAGTGGGGGCCCTTTTCTCGCCAAGAATTTAATTCATGGAGTTATGGGGCGGGTGATTCTTGCAAGACCCGCCAGGGACTTCGCACCGTCCGCTATAAATCGCCTCTTTATGAACAAAAATAGCACAAAGGCGAAATTGTTTTGCTCTCGGTTTGTCTACCCGTGGATGTCAATTGGCATTAGATTTAACTCTATTCTTTTCAATTCGTAATTTCTGAATTAAACTAATTTGAACTGAACTGAACTGAAATATGAATTTGAACTAACTAAAATTAAATTGAATTTAAGTTGAAAAAAATCTTAATTGTGTTATTTTTATTTCTTGAATGGTTTTCTTTTAGGATAAACAGATTAATTATATTGATCAAGAATGAAAGATACAAAGAAACTAATCAATAGTACCGGACAAGTCCTTGTACCTTCACTATCAGCAACAATATGCCTACTCAAATTATGTGCTAAGCGATTGCATCTTCTAGAAATATGCCTACAACTAAAGCTATTTAAACTTCTAGCTTTAATCTTGATATGTTCGACAAAGTGCCCAGCTGCCAAGAAGCATGGAGAAGCTAAATTCACAACTTGTGTTACTATTAAGAGAAACTTTTGAGAGAGTCCACTAAATGTGGTCTTTTCAAAAAATCCACTTAAAAACATTATCTATTTACAATATAACATCACCTATTTTAACATAAACATTAATAATTTACAACAAATATTAACTATTTACAATAAATATCAATTATTTTTCAATAAACATCAACTATTTTACAATAAACATCAACGGTTTACCATGAAACATCGACTATTTACATTAATCATCAACTATTTTGCTATGAAATAATCGACTATTTACATTACACATCAACTATTATAACACTAGCATCAACTATTTATAAATTATCAACTATTCAATCATACACATCAAATATTTTATAATAAACATCACCTATTTTAGCATTAACATCAACAATATTAAGTGGACTTTCCGAAAAGACCACTTATAGGTAGACTTTCCCAACAATTAGTATTATTTAAAAATAAAAATTTGTCGAAACATATTCATTATGGATGTCAAATCGTAGATATTAACGAAGAGATTATTTTGGTGAAGTCGGAATTATTTTGGGAAAAACATATTTTTATAAAATCAGATTACGGAAACAAGAGAAAAAATATGGAATAGATGTGGTAGATTTAAAAATTTGTAAGTAACATTGATTGTATATTTGCAAGTTATTTATTGAAAAATTTTAAATTGGTCCCTAAACCTGGACTAAATTGAACAATAAATCGTTCAAAATTGAATAATCTTTTGAAAAACTTTCTGCTTATTACGCGTCACGTGTTACACACATGATATTGCTGATTCCAAATCTCCATATCCTATTCATATACTATTTTGTGATGCGGCGTATGCATAGCTTTATATCTAAAGATAATCATGTTTAGGTAATCCTACCTTATAGTTTTGATGATGAATCCTTAATTTCGTGAAACATCTTTCATGAATTAATTTCTGTATAGAATAGCATAAAGTCTACTTCGAGTTCTTTTTTTTTTTTTTTTGAAGAGGTAAATCTATCCTACTTCTACACTAACCCAATACCACCTTATTTAATTATCTGATGATAAATAAACATTAAAATATTTAATTTGTTGTGTTAATCGTTTATTTACTAAATATTTCGTAATTGTAACAGATATATGATGGAGACAGAAAACTTGCAAATCCCGAAGCCACCATCAGAAAACAGATTCTAAAAGAAGAAAAACAGGAAAAAAAGAAGAAGACTATCTCCCGTTGAGTTCAAATACTTCTTCAACATGATACCGCACAACATTCAAGTCAAGATCATGTTTAGAGTCGCTACTAATTGCGTACTAGATTGTGGAAACGTGATGCTTACGTGAGCAATACTTCCTTCAATATTTATTCAAATATACAATTAGGTATAACCATTATATAAATTCATCATCGTCTTATTCAACAGTGAGAGGACAATACAAGCACATACATAAAGAGCCAAACTTCTACTAAAAAATCAATATCTTCATGATCCAACGAGATTCCTGGAGGGATCCAAAATCATAACGAACGAACATTTCTCGATATATGTTTCAGAGAGGGAAATCCGGAATTACACTACGAGAAATTCCTGGAAATACAATTCTAATTATTATTTAAATTTATTACTTATAATTATTCTTATGTTAAGTATTATATTTATTTATTTATTGCTTTCAGGAAGAATTCTTTAGCAGAAAATACATTGTTGATCGTGACTACATAATTACAAATAACTTATTCGTCAGTAGACCTTGCCGATTCGTCGGCAGTGCCGACGAATAGTATTCGTCGGCATTTTCGGTCGGCAGAAAGCAGATTTCTTGTAGTGGATCCAGACGACCATATGCCATATAGCACTATTGCGGAACAGACCCAGACGATGATATGCCACATAGGACTGTCTACACAATCGATGATGAACATAAATTCACCTATAAAGAATGCATGTGTGATTTTGAAGTAGACTGCCTAACATATGCACCATCATTCCAGAATATTCTCAAGTCATCGAATGACAACTTCTCATATGTTTAAAATCATATAATTATGACATTGTACATATATTATATGGTTTCACCGATTTTTTTTATTTCAATTTATGTAGTTGCAAATGAAAAATTATATATATTCAAATCGTTTTTCTTTGCATAAAATGTCCCTGTTACCTCCATTTCAATAGTAAAATTTATAAAACCATTTTTATACGACTCAAAAATAACACACCATACAAACAAATATTAAACGTACAACCCGCGTAGCGTATGAAACATATATATCAAGTGAACGTAACACACGCGTAGCGTGTCGCTTATTTTCTAGTTCAATATATACACAGAATCTTGTACTCAAAGAAAGACAGACCAAAGTCACAAATTTTCTCTCGTTATGAGAACCTCCTTCCTTCCGGCTGAAAACACTGATCCCTCCCTCGTGAGATTTTCCTTTCCCTCCCCTGCTTTCTTCCATCAATCTCCAGATATAGTGACATCAAACCAAAAGATTGGGCGTCACACGGTTTCCATCACTACGCAGGAAGCCCCAAATAAGTCACTCATGTCCAGTCTATCCATATTTCTTGAATTTAGTTGTGCTTTTTCAGATTTTGTTTCCCTTTTAGTCTATCCGTATTTTTATCAGCAAATTAATCTATTGTGTTATTCAAAATTCAAAAACAGTGACCTACCTACTAATGTTTCTCTCCCATGTTTTTCTCACAGAAAATCTTGGCTACTTATTGGTTTACTCGAGTCCCAAATCCCAGTAACATCTTTCGGCAACATGGCTTCACGAGTAGTGGATCTTGAAACACATGTTAGCAATTTGAAACGATTGTCGGTTGGTGAAGAGAACGCAATCGATATACCTTCGGCTGTATGGGATGAAACGGTAGCTGTCCTTAAGTTTTGTCTGGTTGGGCGAGTGTTAACAAAGAAGCAGCCACCCTTATTGAACCTACAAAATGCGTTACTAGGCGGATGGAATGTAACGCAAGGGGTTAATGTTCAGAAGCTTGGAGACGACCGCTACTTGTTTCGATTTGGTCATGCAGCGGAACTTGAACGTGTTATGTGGCGTGGTCCTTGGTCGTTCAACAGAAATCTCGTGGTCATTAGGCAGATTTCGGATGGTAGCGACCCTACAAAGGTAAACCTGAACCTTTGCGATTTCTATGTTCGTATCTCTGGATTACCAATGTCGGGGAATCATCAAGGTTTAGCTAGGTTTATTGGTGATGCTATAGGCCAGTTTTTAGAATTTGATTCCGCGTTTAACCGGGGGTTATTGGTTTCATCCATGCGTTTGCGGGTTTGTATTGACATCTCTAAACCATTATTGAGGTACGTTACAATCTCGGGACCTAAAGGTAGACCCATACAAGTGCAAATTTCTTATGAGCGTCTCCCTAATTTTTGTTATTATTGTGGAATCATTGGTCACCTTTTCAAAGATTGCTTTCACCACCTTAATAATGTAGGCCATGTTCGACGTATCGATGAAACGACCTTACCATACGGAGATCGTCTAAGGTTTCCCCCCCCCCCCTACCCCCACCCCAAGCTGTACCCCCCATCCCTTAAACCTAATCCCACTACCCATCTTTAATCCCTCCCCTT
>JAYMSL010000071.1:0-46953 GCA_036897195.1 Plantago coronopus
ACTGTAGTCCTCAGCCTGAATTGCAACTTCAGCCTGCAAAACAAACTTTAACCTGTGCATACAAGTTAGCCTGAAAAACACAAAGTGACTAGATACCACCTTTACAGACTTAAGCTGAGAAAGCTTAGTATTAGGGGTTATCAGTCTGATACTAAATGTATCATCATCAAAATCCTAAAGAATACATTAGTCTAACAATCATAATTATTAAGAAAAAGTCACATTTTTGCCGTTTTCAGAAGAAGAAAAAAATAACTTCATGTGCACATGATCACTACTAACATGCAATATTGGTGGATAAACCAATGACACTCCTTAGACTTTAACCCTTGACTCAAACACATAAACTCATATTATTAAACATACATCATGTTACGTTACGAGTAAAACATATCTTTAAAATATATAAGGTTTAATTTACAACATTAAATGTGTACAACCATAAACGGACGGGCACAAAAATCGCCCGTTCTCCAGTAACTATCGCCAGTCATTTGTAACAAAGATTTGGCTTACTGGTTTCTTGATTTGGTGGCTCAAGGCAAACATTAACGGGTTGCTTAGGGCTTAGGCTATCTGCAGAACTTAAATATCAACTTGGGACTATCAAGGCCATCACCCTCTCATTGTGACTCTCTGATGTGACCGTAAAACACTAAAATTCACCCACCGGTACTACTCCACCACTCATTAACCGTGAGTAGGTCGGGTTATTTCTGGAGTACTAAAATTAGAATTTTTATATATTATCGTAACAAAAGCATAAGTACAAAATAAACATTAAATAAAACATATTTACCACGGATTATTCCAGCTAATTGTAAAAAAAGCACTATCTTCAACGTGAACGTAACACGTAACTCGTTTTCAGGTCCGGCTCTAAAATACCGAGCTCACATGCGAAATTTCGAAAATGGGCCCAACAATGACATATCAAAAAGTTGAAAGGAAGATCTTAAATAGTATAATACGAGGTATCCAAATAATGGAACTGTAAAGCTTGAAAGTTAAAACACCATCTAAATTTATATGATTTTTTGTGTATAAAATTAATTATTGTAAATCATTGTGTAACCTTGATCTTTGATACCGAACTTGAGGCCTCTACAAAATCATTGCGGGGTGTGTTCCCCCAATATTAGAAACAAATGTCATAGTTGCAGCATGCCAATTGGTTACAATCGATGCCGAGGAATGGAGAAGGTTCTTGAAGCTGTAGCCAAAATTCCATGCCCAAACACTAGTCGTGGTTGTATGGAGATGATAAGATACTCTCGGAAACTCATCTTGAAAAGTCCTGCAAATATGGCCTTGCACATACCCTCAACCTGGTTGTAACTACATGGACATGAACAAGTCATTGTATGCGCACTTTGCTACATGTCATTCAGATACTGACAGATCTCGCATTTTCGACATATCCCACCGGATCAACATCTTCAGGTGGAATGGTTCGACTATTCTTCAAGTGAAAAAAAAAAGTTATTTGTCCTCAACCGTGTCCTTATACAACAGGGAACTCTAACAAATATGATTTGTCTTACTCTAGCTTCTTCATAAGACTTCAATGAGCTTACAGTAAAAATTGGAGGCAATCGTATTTCGTTGAAAAGCTCTTTGGAGGTTGCACCAAAGTTTATTGCGCAGTCTCCCAAGAAAAATTGTCTTCTAATCACTAGTGATTTTTAAGACGATCGTGAAACGATCTATATGTACATTATCATGCGGAAGGTGATATATATCATATATCTGAATAGGCTACCAGATCATATGAGTAGAAAGGAATACTAGGCTGTAAGATCATACAAGTGGCTTTCAAGTTTCAAGCAAGTTAATCGAAGTGTTGTAGTATTTACTAATGATGGAAAATCATAGTTTAACTGTGCTTCCTTTTATCATATTTTCTCTGGACTTGAACTTGTGATATTTCAGCCTTATTTATTATGATGGGAAAGCATAGTTTTTTCTTAACATGAATTTGCTGATGAAAACTAAATGCAGACATTGAACTACATTATAACTTCTATAGGATGGAAGGAATACTTGGTTCAAGTTTTGATCTCAAAAGCCATTATTTTTCTCAAAACTCTCCATGCACCAATGTTGCGCAATTTACATGCTCGCAGATAGGGCGCGCGCAATAACTTCAAGATTTGCGCATCTTATCGCAGAGGCGAACCGTATGGAAAGATGCGCAACTCCACGAGTCTGCTAACATAAAAACTTAAGATGCCATTGGACAAAAGACTCTCAATTAGCAAAGACCAAACAAGGTGAATCAAACCTACCATATGTCGAAAGGAACATGAATTCACAACTCATGTTCAAATTCATTAACTTGCTATTTTTAGTTTTACCACATACCTAATACAAGAAGCACAAAGCTAGAAATATACAACTAAAACCCAAGTACATTATTAAAAACTGTTTACTACAAGCAACTAGCAAGCATGTAGATTGCTACTCTATATACTTATATAACTATAATATAACTATATAAGTTCAAGTACGTTATAAACCTCATGTCCAGAACCACGAAATTGTTAGGCACTTGGGTTACAACGTGCATAAATTTCTAGTTAATATAAATAATATAGCAAGAAGTAGAAGAACGAGAGGAGATAATACAACCATGGCGAGGTTCTCAGACGATGGAAGAGGCGGTGGGTCAAAATCCTTCCGGCTGGAGCCAAAACGACAACGTATTGTGCCTACGCTTGTGATCATCCGACGAGTTCGTTCTCCTATATCCGGGTGTGAAAGCGAATCAGAATCCGTCAAGGACGCTGATTGTTATATAGACGGTGAAGATTCCCTAATTTCTATATCGAAATGAACCTTCTTCCCCCTCCATGTTGTGTCACATGATTCTTCTTTCGGGGAGGTTCAAGAAACAGAAGAAGAGGTTGAACCTGTCGAGGTGATTCCGGTTAGGGACGGTGTGACCTTATCCGATGTTGTTGTGCTTGATTGCCCTATTTGCCTTGATCCTCTCGTTGCTCTGGTTTATCAGTGTGAGAATGGGCATTTAGCATGCGACATTGCAGGGTGCTGCCCCAAGATTAGAAACAAATGCCCTAGTTGCAGCATGCCAATTGGTTACAATCGATGTCGGGGAATGCAAATATGGTGATGATAAGATACTCTCAAAAACTCATCTTGAAAAGTCCTGCGAATATGGCCTTGCCCATGCCCTCAACCTGGTTGTAACTACATGGACATGAACAAGCCATTGTATGCGCACTTTGCTAGCTACTTGCCATTCAGATGCTGTCCAATCTTGCATTTTCCGCATATCCCGCCGATTCGACATCTTCAAGGGAAATGGTTCGACTATTCTTTAAGAAAAACGTGAAAAAAAACATTGTTTGTCCTCAACCATGTCCTTATACCTTAGGGAACTCTAGTTAATGTGATTTTTCTTGCTCCAGCTTCATCAAAATACTCCTATGAGCTTACCGTAAAAAGTGGAGGCAATCGTATTTCGTTGAAAAGCTTTGTGATCAAGGTTGCACCAAATTTTACTGCGCAGTCTCCTAAGAAAAATTGTCTTCTAATAACTAGTGATTTTTATTAAGATCGAGCAATGATCTATATGGATATTATCATGCGGAAGGTGATAAATCTGAACAGGCTGCATCTAGAAAATGAAATTTCAACCATTAAACCTCATACCTTGAAACTAATAGTTTTCTCAACATTAATTTGCTGGTGAAAACTATATGCAGACATTGAACTACATTATAGTAACTTCTATATGATGGAAGGAATAGTTGGTTTCAGGTTTTGATCTCAAAAGCCATCATTTTTTTTCAAAACTCCATGCACCAATGTTGCGCAATTTACATGCTCGCAAATAGGGCGAACGCAATAACTTCAAGATTTGCGCATCTTATCGCAGAGGCGAACCGTATGGAAAGATGCGCAACTCCACAAGTCTACTAACATAAAAAAAAACTTAAGATGTCATTGGCCAAAAGACTCTCAATTAGCAAAGACTAAACAAGGTGAATCAAACCTACCATATGTCGAAAGGAACATGAATCACAACTCATGTTCAAATTCATTAACTTGCTATTTTTAGTTTTTACCATTTACCTAACACAAGAAGCACAAAACTAGAACTATACAACTACAACCCGAGTACATTACACAAGCAAAGAAAATTTAAAGAAAAAAAAACAACCACCTTCTAATAAGGACCTCAAGGATTTAAAAACTGTTCACTACAAGCAACTAGCAAGCAAGTAGATTGCTACTCTATATACTTATATAACTATAACTATATAACTATATAAGTTCAAGTACGCTATAAACCTCATGTCCAGAACCATCAACAACAAAAGAAAGAACCGAAGTACTAATAAACCCCACCACCACTATATATCCCCCTCTCTGCACCACCTGGAGAACTCTCACAGCTCAACATCTATCGCTAAAATCTGTACTTCCGCTGTGAGAGCTGCTCCCGGTCATGCTGTGCAGTGAGAGGCTCCTCATGTGGCCACTAAGGCCAGAGCTGTCTGATGATCGGTTCTCACGAAAGAACCTCTCTCGCTCAGCATGGTTCACAGGCGGGGGTGGGATCACGACTGCAGGCTTGCCTGCACCGAGGCTCTCCTGCTTCGGTTCTGTGGGAAGTGGCCGTATCAGAGGGCGGTGAAGTATGTTCCCAGGAATAGTACCCATGAACCCAAATGGATTGCGCTCATTCAGGTTTTCGTCCTCCGGCTCAGCACAAGCTTTTCCTTTTTGCAACCTGTTTGATTACAGATTTTAGATGTGTTGGTCTAAACAGTGATGCAATTGAAGAAAGCAGAAGAGAATAAATTATTAACCTAGCAAGGAAAACTAGAGAAAGTTGAGAACAATTTCAAAGTTTATGAGATTATATCATTTTTACACCCTTCTTGATTTGCAATAAGATCACAAAATCTTACAATTTTGACGATATCGGATGATATACCCTCCGGTAATTTTGCATAAAACCTTGTTCAGTCTTAACAAGAAGATGCGCAAAAAAATCGTCTATTTTAAAATGCAAAAAAATAAGAAAAAGAGTGCATAACTAGCGCAATGGTGCATAAATAGCGCAGGGGTGCATAGATAGCGCAACTGCGCAAGATTTCAGTAAATTTATGATATGGAACTGCAAAGTGCAAATCATCAGGAAATCTGTAACGTATTTGTAAATCTAGGTTAGTCAGTCTTTGAGATCATTCAAACCTAAACATGGCTGGTTATATGACAGAACTTTCATGGCTCAACCTGATACTATCTCTAAATGTATTCAAATGACTTTTGCAAAAAGTTTTATTGTACCTTCGGAAAAGTTGTTCAGCTTCTTCCCTTTCCTCTTCTTTCCTTTGTTGTTCGATAGCATCGCGGATCGACCTCTCAACGCGTACATCTAGAAGGGCGTAATGCCTCTGCAACACTCTATCAAGCTGCTCATTTATCTCAACAGCTCGCGTAACAACAGTCTCATCCCTGTATGAAAGATGACATAAGTAACCCAAACGGTCACACTTCAGATAGAGTGCTTAAATATTTTAAAATTATTGATGATATAGTATGGTACAAGTAGATCCTAGGTGATCTATCTATTTAAAGTATATCATACAAATGTGGGCCCACTTACAGAGTATGCAATGCCAGATGCATTACTCGTTGCTTCGCAAAGGAACATTGCTCCACAAATTCTAGAGTTATATCATCCTTTGCTTTCTGAATTTAAATATAAAACCACAAGTCAGATGACACTTCCAGTTAGTGGTTTGATTCTATTAACTATCACCATGCCATGCACATACCTCAGGAAAAAAGGTATCAATAGCATCGAGAACATCTCGCAATACCTCCATTGCGCTGTTAGCGTTCTGCAAAACCTGCCTGAAAACCGCAATGGTTCAATAAAAATGAAACTAAATACAAATTTTCTTACACAATAATACACTAATACTCCATAGATTTTTCCTATATACATTATACTAGTTATATTACAGTCACGGTGAATGATACCTTGGCTCCGCGACCTCCTCTGCTTGAGATACTTTTGGTTCTGGTTCAGGAACATGGTTTCGATTGTCGACAGGATTATTATTGTTCCTAGTTTCTGTAGAACGTGGTCTCGGGATGTCACGAGGCCTTTGAGGAAATTTCACTCCTGCACTCTGGAAGAAACACACATAATGTCAACTTTTTGCGCAAGAACACTTTCATAATTAATTTTCCTTTTTGTCTATGTTGTTTTCACTAAAATGGCTAGGATATTGTGCGACTCACTTTTGGGGGATCTGTAACTTGTCATGGTCAATGCCTTGCAAAGTTGTAGATTTACTGAGGGCATGGAGAAGGAATTTGAAAGATGAAGATAAAAAGTTATTGCTGAATCTTATTCCAGGATGTGTGGTTTGGAGCATTTGGATTGGGAGAAACGGCAGATGTTTTGAGGATGTTGTGCTGTAATACACTACCCGTGTATTTTCCCCATTAATAATATATCATTTTATCTTTCAAAATTGATGTTTTCTTTCTCATTCTTTTTTTAAACTTGTTACAGTGGAGGTATATGTGCATGATGTGTTATCAGTTGTCTTAAACCTTTCCTGGTTTCATTCTTCAGGTCCAAGATTCTCGACATCTATAGTGGACACCAAATCCACAATGACTATTGTCAAAATGCAGATAGTGAATTGAGTTCTGAGATATTATATCATTATATGTATTAAGTATCTTCAACTTCCACAAAATTTAAGTAACTTGAGATCTTGGTTTAAAAGTTTTACTCCCTCCTAATTATCAATTTTGATAACAGATATAACACAAAGTTTAGTGCTAGACCGTCTATGGTTAGACACAACTTATGTTCTAAGTCAAAACATCTATGTTTATATCAACAACGGTGTTTTGACTTACAATATAGTTTGCGTCTAACCATAGACGGACAGTCTAACACAAGACTTTAGCTTTTCAATTATTTGCACAATATAAGACGTTTTACATTTCCCATGAACTTTTATCATTGTCATACTATTAATTAATGCAATTTGTTGAAATTATGATATTTGTAGTATTTTATTGGTTAAAGACTCATAATCACCCTCAATCAATAACATGCATACGTAGTACTTAGAAAATCAATTAATTGAATTATGTCTTAAAATGTGTGAAAGTGCTAAAACATTTGATATTTTGAATAGGAGGGAGTAGTGAATAACAAAATACAAATTTTAGAGGTTCATCACCACATCTTTGTAGTATTTATTCATGCGATCAATTCGAGTATATGAAACTCAGAAAAAAGACGATAGTATTCCCTCAATGACCTTATGTGCATGCATTTGATAAAATCTTAAAAATCTGGAGCACAAGAATATCGTGCTGCATACTTGTATCTCTAATTTAATTGAAGGTTATTCAATTAACCTGGTGGTAACGCCCAAAATGATTAAATAGTCACATGCACGTTAAATTACTCTTTTAGACCCCTGGAAAGATTCGATTAGACTGTGACAGAGTCAAGGAAAATAGGCTTAACAAAAGATATTCAGCCAGATAATTACTTATTGTTGCAGTTTGTAACGTATATAATTAAATGCATGGGAAGATTAAGTTGCAGTTAGTCCAAAACAAAAGAGATCACAATTTCAAGTATTGGACGTACCACCAGTTCATAATACGCAGAATAATACTGAGGGAACCTCCCAGAAGCTCCACCAACAGATGTCTGAGCTGCATCAAGTAGCAAAAAGATTCTCTCCCGTACAGGATGGTCCGACTGTGAAATCAGAGTATATTAGCTTCTAGTCTTATTAATACACACACTAGAACAAGAGATAAAGATTAACAACCTTCTTCTTCACTATTTTGACGAGTGAGGTAAGGATTCCTCCTTCTACGACTTGCTTATGGATAGGTTCTCCGATATTATTTATCAACATCTCCAGCAACTTCAAATGCAAAAACTCTAGATCAATACATATAATAACATAGGCATATGGATTGATAAAAAAAATTATTAATGTAAAATTGATTTCAAGTTAGAAGTGCAAACCATCACAGCATAGAGTTGAACATGTTGGTGCTTGTTCCCGACACGCTTTTTAATAGCTTTCACGACATCTTTAGCTTGTCTGCATTACCAAACACCGTAGTAATGATAAAACTGCAGTTTTGGCACAATTAAGCTCAAGCATATGATGATATGATTGTTGTCTAATAACACATTGCTTAGACAACTTATATTGGTATTCATATTTTAGTAGTTTCTAGCTCAAAGACTTACCAGAATGTAGTTAAGTCCTTTTGATAGCAAAAATTGAAAATAAAATAACCAAACAGATTAGCAAATAGCAAACACCAACAGTAGATAACCGGATTATATTGGAAGTTACGATGGCCCTTACCTGTGATCACGTGCAACGAGTTCACAAATTGCAATGTTCTTTGACCAGTCTGTTTCAGCAAGCTTGCTGCTTGTTGCAGAGTTCACAAGATCCGTAGCCATGTTTCTCGATACTTACTGCAGGAAAGATACACTAGTCAAATATTTGTCGAACTCTGACTAAAAAAGCAACAATTCGTTTCAACCAGCCAATCAACAGTTTCCAGCACAAATAAAGTAATACAGATATCCGAGTTATTAATATTTTCAACACATGTTAAAATTCTGCCAGACATTTCACAATGCAAGCAATATCATGTAAAGATTTTTTATTTTTTTTCTTTTTTGCCTATACTTAATTACCAATGATTTTTCCAAGTGATTTTTGGGTACCAAGAAATGCTCTTGCAGTGTTTTTAATCCTATCTCTGTTTCTCTAAAATAAACAAAAGCCGAAAACAGGGAAGGTGGATATGCAAAACCGGTTTCTAAGAGTAAGTTATAAACCTAATTCTGTGTTTTTACCATATATTAGCAAATAATTTCCCGCCTTTTATTTTCAACTAATCTATCATATTAGAATACACTTCCTGCACGTGTAGCCAATGAACAGGAATTACATTAGTTAATAGAGCTAAAGGGCACATAGATAGTTAGAGTTACAGCTCATGAAAGATCACATTAGAAATGTTCACTAGTGCACATGGGTCATAAAGTGTGGCGCCTTTTAAAGAAGGTGATAATGAGCAGTCAATATATAAGCAAGAAAACAGAATACATCTGCAAACAAACAAGCTTCATGACCATTAAAGCATATTTTTCAGATAAAACAAGTACCAGAGAAGTTCCGCTATTATGAAATCAATTAGCTGGATAAACCACTATAACCTGAAAACTATTCCCAAGTAAGGTTATAACTTATTATTATCAAATCATTTCTAAAATATTCTTCCATTTTTTCAGATAAAAGAAACCCTAACGAGCAGATTTTTGTATATCAGTCATAATAACTCTATCAGCCGAGCAAGCCATTACAAGTTTGAAAGCATCCAAGCAAGTTCAACGACCATCAGGTCATTAAGAATATACTATCCATCTTTTTCAAGTAAAATATCATATAACTAACAGATTGTCGTTTATCAACTGTAAGAACTCGATAATTATCCATTGCAAGTACCAAGCATCCTAGACAGGCAAGTCTAATAACCATCAAACTTTTTCTACAATATACTTTCCTTTTTCCCCAGATAAGACAACACATAACGAACAGATTGTCGTTTATCAACCATAATAACTTTACGAGGTAAAATCCACCACAAGTTCGAAAGCATGTAAGCAACTTCAACGACCATCAAGTCATTCTAGAATTATTTTTTCCAGATAAAACAACGCATAACAAACAGATTGTCGTTTATCAACTGTATAAGAACTCGATGAGCCAAATAAATCACAACAAGTACGAAAGCATCACCGGACAAGCAAATTCAACGACCACCTAATCATTTCTAGAATTTAGTTTCAGTTTTTTCCCCACAGATGCAACGACAAGTAACATTCTCGTTTATCAACCATAATAACCTATTAATAACTCTATGAGCCAAAAAAAATTACTAAAAGTTCACCGACCATCAAATCATTCAGGATTATACTCTCTGTTTCTGTTTTTCTTTTTTTTTCAGATGAAACATGTAAGGAACAGATTTCTGTTTATCAACTGAAAGAACTCGATAATTATCCAATGCAAGTATCAAAGCAACCCCAGACAAGTAAGTCCAACAATCATTAAATCATTTCTAGAACACAGTTTCCATTTTATATTTTATCAACCATAGTGAACAGATTGTCGTTTATCAACCATACTAACTTCACACCAAACAATCCACTACATCCTCGAATCATGCAAGCAAGTTCAACGACCCTCGAATCATTCTAGAATATAATTTCCTTTTTTCCATATACACGACAGGTAACAAACAAATTGTTGTATATCAATAAAGTTCACACTGAACAACCCACTACAAGTTCGAAGCATGCAAACAAGTTCAACGACCCTCAAATCATTCTAGGATAACTTTCCTTCTTTTTCCATCTAAACGGCACGTAACGAACAAATTGTCGTTTATCAACTAATTTCACACCGAACAACCCACTAGAATTTCGAAGCATGCAAGCAAGTTCAACGATCCTCAAATCATTCTACGATATTATTTCCTTTTTTCCATATAAAACGATACATAACGAACAAATTGTTTTTTATCAACTGTAAGAACTCGATGACCCAAATAATCCACAACACGTACGACAGCATCGTGAAGCATGCAAGTATAACGACCATCTAATCATTACCAGAATATAGTTTCAGTTTTCTTCTTTTTTTTTCACAGATACAACACTTAAGGAAGAGATTTTCATTTATTACCCTCAATAACTTTATGAGCCAGACAATCAACTACAGGTTTGAAATCAAAAAATATAGTTTCTGGTTTTGTTTCTATTTTTTCCAATTAAACAACATGCAACGAGCAGATTGTTGTTTATCAATTGTAAGAAATTGATGATCCAAACAACCCACCACAGGTACGAAAGGCGAAAGCATCCCCAAACAAGCAAGTTTTACGACCAACAAATTATTTCTATGATACAGTTTCTGTTCTTTTTTTACTAATTTTCAGGTACAACGCCACGTAACACAGATCATTGTTTCTGTAAGAACTCGATGAGCCAAATAATCTGCTACAAGTTCACAGGACACCATTCTTCTTCTAAGCTACTTCAACATGTTCATCAAAATCAAAACAATACTCGAGCACATTGGAACGAAACCTAAATTAGCCACTAACACAATGTCTCAACCAGTATGCTCAAATAAAGAAGAACACCATCACTAGAATAATGATCATAATAATTATATCACAGTCCGTTCGATCAAATGTAACTTGAAGAACCTAACAATTTAACTTTCCCAATTTCAACAAAATCACAAAAAGATGGCAAAAGAAATCCATGTTCAGCTTATACATTCATGTTTCAACCAAGATTGTCACAAAACTCAAAAAGCAAACATCTTTATCATAACCAAAGCACAACATTACAATCCCAGATCTCAAAACCACACAAAACACTCGATCACCTCAACAAAACCCTCTTGCTCCTCACCAAAACCGAAACCAAAATCACACTCTCCACACAAGAACTCAGCAAAAGCAACCCAATTTCAAGAAAAAGCAACCGGCTTACACTAGAAACGAAGAAATCTTGAGAAAAATCCAAAGTTTACCGAGTGAATAGCAAAAAGAGAGCAAAGAAAAGCAAAACAGCGTTGAGGCTTTGCTCACCAGACCTCCTCACGAATTTGTAGGCATCATGGTATGGGATAGCAGCTGTAAAATCATCCTTGCCACGTATCAGAACAGGTGTACAAACGGATTTGAATGATAAATTGAATTGCCCTTAAATCTTTTGGGTTTTCCTGGGGCTCTTTTCCGGAAAATCTTGCTTTGTATACCCTTTTTGCAAGTTTGGTATGTTGGTGTGATTAATACTGTGTTGTTCGCTAAGTATGGTGTGTCAAGAATAACAGCAGAGATGATGAAGAAGATGAAGAAGATGAAGATGAAACAGAAGACTTAGAAGAATCTGTGTTATGTTTTCTGATATATTGTAATAATAATGTCAATCTGGGATTTTTGTTTATCTATTTTCTTCTTCTTCAAATAACTAGAAAGTTGGAAAACAACCAAGGCTGGTGGTGAAAATGATGGGAATGTGTGAAATAGCGGCGCCAGTTGTGTTGACAATGAATTAAGGATCATGTACAAGTGTTTTTTCGCACTGAGAAAGTGACCGATAACTCTTAAGTTCGGTCAGCATTGATTGTTTAACGGTAGTACGGTACGCGTTGAGACACTGGTGATTGATACTAGAATTATACGTGGTTAATAGAGATATTGTATGGCAAAACGAGATTAATAGGAGACTAGTGTTTAATAAAGTGTTTGTTTGATGACTGATCAGTAATAGTTAACCGATCAATTTTTTATCTTATATTTTCAAAAAGTTACAGAGATTAGATTTTCTAATCTAACACCTTAACATTCATCAAACAGATTTATTAAACAGACTTCTTTTTAAATAAATTAAAATCACCTAGATGATAACATGATTCATCCGGTCACAGTACACTGTATGATAATCCTGATCCAACTCCAAGTATATTATGCAAACAAGATTTTCTTGATTCTTTGTACTTGGTAAATGGTTTAGCACTTCGTTTGGTCTCCTCAATTGCCATTTGTGATGAAACGGAATAAACAGTTTAAGTTGTTATGTAGCATATAGCAAGTAACATTTTTTGGTTTAATTGGGAAATCTTAAATTCAAAGAATCAAACGTCATCAATTAATAACCACACTACTTTAATTAGTCGACATCAAACGCGTTATATAAAGTAGAGATGTCACTTATCAGTGTAATATAGTGTAATAATATGAAAAAGGTAATGAGTTAAAAATCACAAGTACTAGTAACGGTAAATTTTGGTGTAATTTTGAATAAGTCATTTCGTTGTAATCTTGAACAAGTCATACATGAGAAGGAAAAAGGTGTCTTGAAAGAATATTGTTAGCTTGTCTTGTCTTAGAAATTACATGTATTTTTCCTAAAACCCTGCACTTCATGTCCATAAGATTTTTGTAATAATAAAAGGAAATTTGGAGGTAAATCTTGTGTCCTGTAGTAGATAGTAAATGTGGCTTTCATTAATAATTTAGTTAATCAGTTGGGAAAATCTTATGAAGAAACAACCACATCACCGATCACCACATAAGAGTTAGTAAAATTTAACGGAATTTTTCTCTTAATACGGACAAAATATGTTTTTAAGATATACTTTCTCTTTATAATATACACGCCAGTATTTGAAAAGGCGTGTATCAGGACTCGCACCGCCAATATTTATGTGATTGAAACCATATGAAATGACGACTGTTGTTTTCTCTAAGTTACAATATTATGTAATCTAGCACGTGAAAGTTCGTTTTCCTCATTATATTTTACTTCCGTTTATCGAAATTTAATCTTTACTGACATTCTTTTGTTATTTGTACAAAAGGGTTGGTCAATTTTCAAAGGAGGATTAGGTAAATGCTAACGAAATAAGTACAAAAAAGAAAGCAAAAAAAAAAAGAAAAAAAAAAGTCAGGGATAAGAACACAAAGAAGGAAGGGGATGGGCAATGGGACGTTACTTGACTTGGAAATTGGAATATTTAAAACTAGAAAGTTACAACAAGTCAACAACTAATGCCTCATATTAGTCAAATGTTGTCCGCCTCAATGCATTTTTTTCCCTCAAAAATTAAAAATCGACCAAGTCCAAGACTAGGCTTAATTATGTAACTTTCTAAGTACGTCTACCATCAAATAATTCTCTAATTTTAATGTTTTTTAAACTTAAAAAATGTGTTATTATAGTACGAAAATAAAGGTTATGTCTATTCATTTCTTATATCGTGAAATTCAAATTCCTTACACCATGAAATTCAGGTATCAACTCAAATTTCAAAAAATTCTTACAATGAATCCATAATTGTAAAATGATGTTAAATGTTAGAAGTTAGAACATTGGTAATAACTTACAAAGAAGCCATTTAACCACATGAACATTTAGCTAACATCAGCTTTCCTCTTTTTCTTTTTTCTTTTTCTTTTTTTTTTTTTTTGTGATTCTTTTTTACTTTCTTGACTTGATCGTTCTCTAGACACTGATGCTTCCCAAAGATAATCCGTTCTCCCTTCATATGAATATGAAGAAGTAAGAAGTTTTATGTATCTCTTCATCATTTGGCTCTGGAAAAACTTAAATTAGATAAATGACTTTTCACATACATTTTCGTTAAAAATAAGAAAGACTGGAGTATATGTTTATTGAGTGACAAACACATGCACACTTTTGTGAATCATTATGTTTATTTACATTACTTACACAATTAATCGTACATATAATTTACCTTAGGAAGACGAATCAAAAATTTTGAACAGTTGATAAAGAAACGCAGTTCGGTTGACAAGACTATTCCCTTTTAACAATAAACAATAGTTCGGATCAATCTACAACTATTATGAAAGATGAAACACTACTTTATAGAAGCTTATAAGTGCAGCCTTTAAAATGCAAACTAGATATAGTTGTAGTAAGATAGAAGATTGAGTGGGGAGCTTTTGAAATATGCTGGGACTTGTATGGGCCGTTGTAAGATGGATACAACTCATGTCCCTTAATCTTGGTATTCATAATCTTGTTCTTAAATATTTGTCATTTTGTTCACATCCAGCATATTTTCTTCTACCATTTCTTTCCATTAATACCCCTCAATAAATGAGTGGGAGTAGGCTTAAGTGGAGTTATTGTATTGCCATTATGGCTACTCAGTGATAAACAAGAGTTTTCTGTTCATTGCAAATAAAATGTGTATGAATCTGTTTGTATACACTGTTAGTCCACATTTTTTGGTCCTGGGAGTTCTATGCAGAAAAATTGGCCAAAACCATTCCAATTTTCCTGACATGGTTCCCAGAAGGGCGCATAATGGCGCATATCATGCGAACAGTTGCGCAAAGCAGGGCACTGAAAGGCGCAAGGCTATGTATGTACAATAGCATCTTAGTGAAGCGCTGCGCAAACTATGTTACTGAAATGCGGAAACCATGCACTGTCTGTATCAGGAAAGCACAGCAGCATAAGTAGTTCTTACAACTATACTTCATACTGGAATGAGGCTTAGATTGCCAATCCATATTTCGCAACATAAAAGACAGATCAGAGATTATTTACCAATTTACACATCAAAATACAACAATGATTATAGAATCAAGGGCAGAGCATGAAAGGAGCAAAGTGTATCAACAAGTACGCATGATGCATACACGAGCTTGATTGACAACAAAATGTAGATTATGAGAAATATGTTACTATGTATTACAAGCACATAGAGTAAGAGTTACATCATCTGATCTTACAAAAATTCCCAGGCAATGGCAGCCATGACTGCCAAATTCTGCACATATCCCTCCCCAATAAAAGAATTAGTAAGCTTCCAACTAGGGAGCTTACACTACTCTAGCCACTATATGGTCATTAACACTGGACAAGGTAAAATGACTATAGGTATCCTATTTACCCTATATGCCGATTAGCAACTCTATGAACTCTCCTATGCTTGTTTCCATTTGTTAACATACTTGAGGAAACCTGCTGCTGGGTTTTCCCTTGCTGGGGCCCGGACACGACTCGATCGCCGGACCAATGCCTCTTCCACTTCTACGCTCTGAATGGGCTCCTTTGTTTTTTTCTGAATTTCAGAGCTGCAAAGTAGAATAATGTGGAAATATGAACTTCAATGCTAAAGAATTGCTCCAGAAAACAGAACTTAGGGAAGCTGCGACTTTGCATATCAGTGACATATTAAAGGAAACAATAATTTTCCCTTTACATAAAGAGTGTAATGAAATTCATGTGACCTGCGATCAAGAACCATAGGCACTATACTATATTACCAAATTGTCGATTTTGTTTGATTCATTATTATTATATTCTAAGACACTAGATTAACATACGACTCTGTGTTCATTAATAGTGCAACTGTGCAAGTAGTGGGGCACATATAGAGCAACAGACTTCCAGATCACAATCGACAGTTCGTCACCAATAATTAAAATTAACCAAATAGACCAACACCTAATATTACTAACCATATTTTATTGTAGAATTTCTGCAGCTGCTTTTTAAGAGCCCGCTCTCGCACACCTTTAATATTCAGTGAGCCAATCAATGCATCCACCTGTATGTAACAAGAGAAACAAAAATCATTCCTGTGAATAGATATTATCAAAAAGACCTTAAAAGTGTTGAAATAGAAAGCAACAGCATTATACCTCTTCCTTTGTTTGGTAATAGCCCCACTGAGTCGAGTCAGGATTCTCAATAAATACTCTTCCCTCTCGCCTGAAGAACCAATAGGTGCAAAAATCCCTGTCTTTCCCCAGTGGATTAGTCCGAATGATTCTCTTCTCAATTTCCCGATCAAGGATTTCTTTCTGCATCAGCAAAAGAAAATAGATGCATTAGGGCTTCCAATTTTATCAGAAAAATATGAGCACAAGTACATTCCTATATGGGCAATAATGTGCATGCATTGCGAGCATATATAGGGAGGACCTACCCTTTTTTCAAGACTTTTCCCCTCTATGGACTCTTTTATCTCATTCTTCATCAACTTATGGATCTCCCTCTTTGATGGATGAATCCCATCTTCCAAGAATGCATTTGCATCAACCTTCTCTTTCTCTGCCTTCTTTTTCTTTGTACCACCACCTTTTCCATTCTCTCTGTAGACATTTGGCAAATGATAGAAGAGTAAGAGAGAGAGGAAAAGAAAACAAAAGATGAATAACCTAACTCAACCAGCATGTTTTGTTCCTAAATTAAAGAGACCAAAGCACAATCTAACCTGATCCCAGATGCATTATTCTGTCGAGAATTGTTTCCATGGTTATTTTTCCCATTAGGGATCTGATCGCTTTCACCAGATTCCACTAACTGCTCTTCTTTTAATTCCCCACCATTGGCTTGTTTCTTACGCTCTTTTTCTTCTCTCCTCTTTCTACCTTCATCCAGTGCTTCATCCCTCCTTGCTGCAGCAAGTGCCTGACGTTCTTCAACATACACATCCAACTTCTCCCGGAGAGTTGCTGTTTCAAGAGCATGGGCAACTAGTTCCTGGAATATTGCCAGTTTCACATTTATCTCTAACAGGCCATAACGACCTTGCTTGATAGTATTTATATGCCTGGCCATGCCAAGAGGACAGCTTGTTTCAATGAAATCACACAGATAATCAATCCATGTATTCTGTGTAATCTGCAAAAACGAAGTTGAAGCTAGTCAGTAACCAGAATAGATAGACCTTACATCAATTCACTACACGAGAACATCAATTTATCAACAATGATTCTTTAAAATTCAAATGTGGTTTACCTTTGGCTTCCGATTTCTCTCTACAGTTTCTGTGAAGAACTTCCCATGGTCATCTAGAAGCAAGCGAAGCAGAGCAGAAGAAGATTCCACTATGATAATCGGAGTGCTGTCCTCGTAACAAATTGAATTTTCAAAGTCTTCCATCGAGAAAGGTGACAGACTTAGAAACTTTCCGTATGAAGTACAGAAATCCCACACCATCAGAAAATTCCCTACACAATCCATAGGTACACTGAAATCTCTGCACGGGATAGGCCTTTCTGTGAGAAGTTGATCTTCTTCTGTAGGATGCACTAGCGAGTCATCAATGGGGTACTTAGTTGATTGGACTTGTGTGCTCTCATTCCCTAAAAACCAAAAGACAAGTAATAAGAGTGAGTACCATGATTCACTCAGAATGGCAAGAAAAAAAACATTTAGTTAATTGTGATCAGCTGATGAGAAAGAAACGCACACGGAGTACAAAAAATGTTAAACGAGTAAGAGCACATATCTATATCTAAAAAATAAGCAAGGGTTTTAAAGGCACACATATATGGAAAGAAAAAAGGAATAATATAATCACATGCGAAGACATGCGCCTGATACAAGAAATGAGAATATATAATAAATCTACTTCCAGCATTAGAGATAATCAGGCACAATAGGCGCGTGAACTCACATAGGAACTCAATGCAATTGGAAAAAGTGAAACTTCCGATCCAAAAATGAAAAAACAACGCAATACCTGCATCAGCACTCTTCCCCGCCAGCGATTCAGTTGTCATTTTATGCCGCCTCTTATATACTATAAGCTCCTTTTCACTTGACTCCTAAGAGAACAAACACATACAAAATTAATTGACAGTGATTTAAAATGCTTAAAAAAAACTCAATATATGGAACAGAAGCAATACATCGATAAATCTAACCATAGGTTTTTGCTTGTCTTCAATTCTCTTTCTTTTCTTGCAACGAACAACAAGCCCATTCAGCATGGATATGTTAGGTTTAATGTCAGGAGGGGGTTCAGTTGAGACACCATGCTTCGCTGCCAAATTATCATGCAAGACCCATGGAAGATTCCGATACGTAGAATCTCTGATAAAAGACTTAAGAAGTCGCTTACTAAAAGGAGGATCCTTTCTTGTAAACTCATCACCTTTTACCAAGTCCTTTTCCATCGTTTTGCGGTCACCGCCAAGCCACTCAACCTCATAATTGGTTGATTCTTCATCCTCAATGACTTTACTTATTCTACACAGATGTACACAGCCATCCTTCCTTCCGTACACTTCACCACCTTCTGCGAACGGGCCATGGAACTTTGCATAAATCGAGTCAACCATGTCCTTCAAATTTAGCATGCCTATAGAGAAATTGAAATGTAACAGGAAGTATCAGCAACATGAAAAGTGACATGTCAAAGGATAAACCCCAACTCAATGAAAAATTTAACACAACTAGCAAATCTTGAGTCACATCTTCGCGGATATAGTTTATAGGTAACTATGTTCCTAATATTACATCCTGACTTTAAATTAGAGATTAATTGGGTAGTTATAGCGGTTGCGCATATTGTGTTTAGGTATTGTCTTGTTTAGCGCAAACATTTGGCATCTTATAATGAAATGTTGACTGCCAATCAGGAACTGACATAGAATACACAAACAGATCATCAGTGAGACAATTACGTAGATTACGAATTAGTTTGCAAGTACCAGGCTTCCACGTGACAGTGGGCAGTGCCATTACTTCAATGTGGCCACACACCACTATCACATCATCCACCATTGACACATGATTTATTAATTAAGTAACAAGTCGGACCAGATAAGATCAAATCAATGCATAACTCATTATAAAACTGAGAAAAGCATCGCAAGTTAAAACCGCAGATTCTATCACAAATATTACCAATACACATTCTATCAAAAAGGAAAGACGTAAACCTAAGCGGCAAACTCACTGTATTGGATTTCACGGAGCACAGGCGCTATATATTCAATCGGGATGTTTTGTATCCTCTCCAAGGCTTTTTTCTCCGAATGCAACGCCTCCTCGTAGGTGAGCTTATTCCTCCCGGTGGCTTTACATGTCCATACTTTCTTCCGGTACAAGTTAATTCTCTTCAAATACTCGCTGCCACAATACAGATTTAAGATTATCAGAATCTCATTAAATATTGCAAAAAGGTTGGACCAGCATTGGTGCTCATTGAATGCAAAGGGAATCTTACTTGTAATCTCTAAAGATTTCCTTGGTAAAGCGGATCTGGAATACATCTTCCTGAGGCTTCAAGTCCTCAGGCTTTTCAACCAAAGCAACTGGTTTCTTTTTATAAAGAGGCATTGCTTCTAGGGTTTCAAATCCTTTCTGATCTCTGAGCATAACACCCACACAAACAAAAACCACACAACAAAATCCACAAATCAGCAACTCATAAGACAAAAAAACACCACGAAATCGAAGATTGACAAACTAAAAACACAGTAAAAATCTAACACGACAGATTGACAAAATCTCAAAATCTCAAAATCTTTTCCTGGTGCCACCACTACACTCCGTCTCCACAAAAAACACAGTTTCAACCTAAAAAAGCAAAACCCAGCAGAGAAACAACCCTAAAACGCAACCCTAACAACACGCCACAGCCCAAAAACAACCCCACAAACCCAATTTTTACTACCGCACTCAAAATCAAAAATCGACAAAACCAACACCAACCAAAAAATTAACCAAAACCTCTACATGCATTGCAACTTTACACCAATGCCAGCACACATACACAGTAAAAACCACCAAAAGGACACGAATTCGATCCAGTTCCGATTGCCGCAAACACAGACAACCAAGAGAACGAAATTAAAGTTAAAACATTCAATTTCAGAACGTTTTCCCGCCAGAAGTAGGAGAAAAGAGCGAAGATTATACCTCGGAGAAGGAAAGCGAGTGGATTGAAGAGCGATTGAGAGGGTTTTGGATTAAAATGGGGTGTAATGCTGCGACGCAGGAGAAGAAGAAGAAGAGAGAAATAGGGAAGCGGTGAAGGTACGAAACGTTAGTTATTTGTCTCGCGAAGGCCAGTGTTTGTGTGTTTGCTGACTGACGTGTTTGTTTGTATTTTTCTCGCCCCCACTCTCTCTCTCTCTCTTTCTCTTATGATGATTCCCTCTCCTAAAACCGCCTATTTATAATCAATGTTTTCTCTTCTCATTTCCAAATTTTCTTCCTAATTCAAAACTTTTCTCACCTCATTAATATTATGCTTGTTTAGTCGATACGTCGATATTACTGTTACATCTGTTTGCTTTATTAAATAGCGACTATATCAGCTTCAGATGAATCTAGAAGGTTTAGGATATTGTAATCTGATACTGTAACGTGATATGTATGATGATCTTTACGGGTGTATGTCGGTCGTGAGTTGTCGTATGCTAGGATATAATGTTTTGAAGCGTGTGTTTGGTAAATATCGGATGTACTACGTGAGTTCTGTGTCTTAAAAGTCACCATGATAAGATTACATATGTTTGCTTTTGTTATACGTAAGTTATATCAGTTTCTGATGAATCTGCTAGGTTTAGTATATTGTTCTATGTTACTCTAACGCGATATGCATGATGATTTTTACGGGTGTATGTCGGTCATGAGTTGTCGTATGCTAGGATATTATGTTTGAAGTGTGTGTCTGGTAAACATCAGATGTTGCGTGAGTTATGTATCTTAAAAGTCGTCGTGATAATATTACATGTGTTTGCCTTTTGTTATACGTCGGTTATATCAGTTTTTGACAAATCTAGTAGGTTTAGGATATTGCTCTCTGTTAATAATATAACGTCATACGTATGAAAATCTTTACGGGTGTATGCCGGATGTACTGCGTGAGTTCTGTATCTTAAAAGTCGCCTTGATAAGATTACATATGTTTGCTTTTGTTATACGTCGATTATATCAACTTCTAATGAATCTAGTAGGTTTAGGATAATGTTATAAGTTACTTTAACGTGATATGATGATAAGGATGTGATACATATGATGTTTACGGGTGTATGTCGGTTAAGTTGTCGCATGCTATGATAAAATGTTTGAAGTGTGTGTCTGGTGAGTATCGGATTTACCACGTGAATTGTGTGTCTTAAGAGTAAATATGATAAGATTGCATATGTTTGGTTTTGTTATACGTCGGTTATATCAGATTATGATGAATCTACTAGGTTTAGAATAATGTTATATTTTACTTTGACGTGATTTGATGATAAGAATGTGATGTGTATAATGATCTTTACGTGTGTATGTCGGTTGTGAGTTGTCGTCTACTAGGATATGCTATTTGGAGTGTGTTTGGTAAATATAGGATATACTATGTGAGTTGTGTGTCTAATTATAAAAGTTAACTTGTGTAGTTGAAACGTCATGATAAGTCATTTGTTTGCTTTTATTATACGTAGATTGTATCGGTTCCTGGTAAATCTAGTAAGTTTAGGATACGGTATTGTAACGTGATGTGATGATAATGACATGATATGTCTGATGATCTTTACAATTGTATGTATGTTGTGAGTTGTCGTCATCTATAATATAATGTTAGAAGTGTGGGTATGGTAAATATGACTATCTGAGTTGTGTGTTTGGCTATAAAAGTTAACTTGTGTAGTCGATACGTTGGTGATAAGATTACATCTGTTTGCTTTATGTATACGTTAGTTATATCATTTCCAGGTGATTTTAGTAGGTTTAGGATACGATTATCTGTTACTTTAACGTGATGCGATGAAAAGGACGTGATAAATCGATAATCTTTACGGGTTGTATGTCGGTTGTGAGTTGTTATCTGTTATGATATAATAATGTTAGAAGTATGTGTTTTGGTAAATATATAAGCAATGTATTGGTTGAAAACTAAAGAAACTACTAATGTAAGTTTTATGTTTGTGGGTATAGGAATATATGTTGGCAGTTATGTGGTGCGCAAAATGATAATTTCAATTTCCATGATCAGATGGAGTTGTTTGATTTAGACTCACGTAGACCAAATAGATAAGGTGAGAGGGCAAGCGATGACTTGTTCACGTGGTGACGAAAATTTATTTATATTACTAGCAAGTATATGGATTATTATACATATTTTGCGTATGTTATAATCCATGCATCTTTTATAGCGCACATAACTAAACATTATTGAATATGGAAGAGATTGTGTTTTAATGATTTAAAATGACTTAAAGAACGTAAACAAACACCATGCATGCAATACTATTTTATTTGTACTTATATATTAACAAAGCTTCGTAAATGTGAGGGTTGAAGTTAATTAAAATAAAGAATAACTTACTAATCGAATTAAGGTTTAGAACCTTTTCGTAATTATTTGTCAATTCAATTAAAGCATCAGCTTTATGTATGTTCATTATTTGCCAATGTATCATTAAAATTTTCAAAACAGTTAGTATATTGTTGCATTTAATTTGGTACTAAAAAGAGAGGTTGAACAAAAAGAATTTAGTAACAACAATTAAACTTTTCCACATTTCAGGTGGACTAGGAACGGATGAATTCACTTGAAAATATGTTAACTTAACTTATTTGATGTAAAAAGGTTTCGTTTTTTTCAACTTAAATTCAGTTTCATTTAGTTCAGTTCATTTTACTTAGTTGCATTGTATAATAATTCAAACATGTTCAGTTCAGTTTAGTTTAGAGATTTTAAAGTAAATCAAACAGAGTTTATATTTCAATTAGGCATACCTGAACTAAACCAGACCGAAACTTATAGAATTTAATTTTATATAAGGTCAACTGAACCGTGCGCAAGTCTATGTTATTTTTTCATTAAATTAATGTAATTCAATTTAGTCCAGTTTTAAAAATTCCAAGCGAAGCAAATAGAGCCTAAACGTGTACACAATTACGTATGTGGCAAAGGTGTCATAAAAAAATGAAAAGAAATCTGGAAAAAAATAATATAACTATGAATATTAAATGAAGCGACGAAGCAAAGTTTGAGAGACAAAGTAGAATAGATAAGTTCATCGTATGATTTTGTTTCCAAACATCAAACATATATATTTGAGAGTGCAATAAAGTTTTGGTAAATAAGGAAGACTTGATTTGGACTTCGAATAATATAATGGAAATTGAGTAACTAACGAAAAAAAAAAAAAAGAGATGGATCGATAGCATATGAATAGTGATGATTGGTGTTAGAGCAAAAAAAAATGGTAAGAAAATAGTGTCCATCCATGCAAGATCAATCCAACCAATACACATTTCTTAGCATATGTTTGATTCAGCTGTAATTTTCTGAATTGAGCTGAACATATTTGAACTAAAGTGAAGTATAAATTTGAACTAAGCAAACTTGAACTAAACTGAATAGAGCTGAATTTAAGTTGAAAATAACAGAGTTTAAACCTCTATAAATAGGATACCATATATATTCATCATTTCCTTCCAATATTCTCAAATCCCAATTCGAAATGGCTCCCACCTACCAAGAGGAGCTACCAGACCACCACCAAGACAAATCAAGAATGTCTCCCTTCCTCCACCGCCCCTCTCCTCACCCCCGCCCGACCCGACTCAACCACGACGTTGACGTAGATCCTCCTCTGTAGTCCTTTTGTTGTTAATTGGGCTTATATATGGTGAATGAACAAATTACTGGATAGAGCTTGAGCTTTAAAGAATTTGATTAAAGTATGGCACAGTAGCACACAAATCTTCAAGTTCTACTACGTCCTTTTAGAATCATCCCAACGCATTTTTACTGTTATCATATCTCAAGTGATGACACGTCCACTCTTCAATCACCCTTTTGAAAAGAGAAATATGATGCACTGTTTTGAATCCAACAAAAAAAGTCATGTTATGAATATTAGATCAAGGTGATCATAATAAAGTAACAATTACTAATATTGGACCAAGATGGTCATAGGGTAACAACTAGCTAAATGATAATATGGGTGGGTGAATGTCAACCTCATATTGTTATTGTAATGCCCTATTCAATTATAGGGTAACAATTAGCTATGTGGTGGCAGCGATTAAATCCAAGGGAATGTTGTGACGTGTGAGCCAAATTGCTAAAATACATAATAAATTAACATATATCACAAAACTAGCTCAAATATCTCAACAAAAGTTTGAATAATAAAAATCACAACTAAAAAAGCAAAATGAACTAGCGATCTTCTCGCTGGAAATGACAATAAAAAAACAACCTGAAAGAACGAGATCAAACTTAGAAGACTGTATGACGAATTTAAGAAGTTTAGATTGTTACATGTTGAAGAGGATTACCTCACCCAAGACCACAGCGAGTCTATACACTCATGAACGTTTCGTATTTAAAGATGTCGTTGCAAATGGTTTCATGTTTTCTTAAAGGGAAAAACTTATTTCATTCACAATCATAATAAGGAGCATAGCTCAATATAAGACGGGAGTGTACACACAACCAAGAAAATACAACATAATGGTTAGCCTTACAATGTATCTGCTTGAGCAAAAGAGGAAATAGATTAAACAACTAAACAACTAATCCGACTCATCAAAGATAGAAGGTATAGTGCCAAAGCCTATTGTGTCTCTTGTAATCTCCTAGCACATACGATGAGCAGGTTGGTTCGCGCTCTGCCGCAAATGTTGTGCATGAAACACAACAAATTCATTAATCTTAGAACATGTGAATTAATACACAACGCCTACAAGTGACATGTTGTTTGCTCTCGAGTTCATTCCTTTTATCACCAATAATGATACCTTCGCCGATAATTGTTCGGCTAACTCGTTTGCCAAGTCAATTCCTAGCTAGTCTAGTAGAGTAAAGCCCGACTTCTTCAATCCCAACAGAAAATATCAATATATATATATATATATATACATTTCCGCGTCTGAGGAAGACATGGTCTCATGTTTGATTGGGCCTGTTAATGAACTGGCCTCTTTATATTGAATGGACTACAATAATATGAGTTACTAGTTACTACATCCAATCTTCCTCAAATTTGCCTTGTTCTTAAGGCAAAAGTTAAACCTAGGAAATTTAATATTCAACACTCCTTCCATGATTCTCTTCTCTTCATGATAACACAACCTCTGACCCAGCTAATGAATAATCTTCATACTCCCATTTCAATATGATGAAACAATAAACCAAGTACTTGAGTACCTCACGTGGATGTATATATCCATGGTTTCCATCAAACTTGTTACCACTCTCCCTGTCTAATTGCAACTCAGTTACAACATCAAGCACATGTGTCTGGAATTTTGACCTATATGTCAATATTTTGCACAACTTCACTAGCATAATATTCTCCATGTCACTCTCCAAAAAAAATGTTCTAGACAAACTTGTGCACTCTTCATAAACTGTATGCAAATTGTTTACATATACTGTGGATGAAAACATGGTCTACCGCGTGTACTGTAGGATCAAAAGTTCAATTCTTTTGTTGTTATCAATAGGATGGTTAAAATGCTCCAAAAATATAAGGGAGATAGTTCACTTCATTAAGAACAAGTTAGTGATCGCTCCAGACATCTTCCACAAGTCCATCTCCCTAGAACACAAGATGTTCAATGATATAAGTGATGTAAGAACCAACAATCTCCTAAAGGAAAACTTACCGCATGTGCACATAGCCAGAGAAACCGAGCAAATATTTAACACTATAATGATTCGATCATGCAACATAATTAAACTATTAAAGTAACCCAACACATATAGCATAGGGCGCAACACATATATGAACACTAGTTGTACAATATGTATTAGTACCCACTCATGGTAGGCTGGTTAAAAACTCCCATACACATTCATTTTCTCATAACTTCACCATATCATTTTCTCATAACTTCACCATATCATATAAGATTGTCTGTACTTTTTTATTATAACAAAAACTTTACGATTTGTCATTTGCTAGTAACAATTGCACTTGTTTGTTATATTAATATTATTAATATATACTATTAATAAATAATTTGAATGTTAATAGTGGTACACCAGACAATCAGTTGTTGATCAATTAAACCGTTCGAGCCAACAATTTAAAACATGTTGGGTTATATCACCCGTCCGGGTTTTGTACGAAAGGCATTAACTAGTTCTAGTCCTCTAGAACCTAGATTAGGCAACGAATGACCCACAATGAAAAGAGGGTAGAAGCGGTAATTCATCTTACGTCGTCAGTCTTCACTCTCGCTCACCCTCTTTGTTCTTCAGTCATCACTGCAACGAGTCTTGGTATAACACACAGTACGTCAATTCTCCCCCAATCTTCGTTTACATCTATCAATAATTTCTAGGGTTCATTTGAATCCACCATTTTGGTCACGATTTCTTATCATTTCACCATCAATTGCCTCAGGTAATGGCCAGAAGTTCGGGATTTCTGGTGCTCACATTTGTAGCGTTACTGGCGTTGATCTGTGAATCGGCGATCTTCAGTCCGGTATCTGAATCGCACCGATCTGCTGCATTGGAGCTCCTATCTTCCTCCGATGGATCTTCTGCAAGGTCAATTTTAAACCCTCGCTAAACCCATCCATTTGGTAGCTCGTTTATATGTTTTGTTCATTGTGTCGTTTCTGTAGCATTTTGTCTTATTTGAAAGGCGTACGAGTGTTATTGTGGATGATGAATGATTAAGAGGTCAGTTTGTTTGATGGAAGAATGGTTGTTGATCTTAATGAACTTCATGTATTCTGGCATTGGTGAGACTGATGTGCTATAGTTTTGGTGGTCTATGCTGAATTTTCGTGGGTCGTGGTAGAATAAGAAAGCATCTGGTCTTAACAGAGGTGTTGTTTCTTCTGTACACATTGTTCATGATGGAATAGTTCTGTACAGGAGAATGTTAGTTGGGTGGCCAAGCTTGGCTTTGGGAGCTGACAGTCAACTTGCTTGTTCATTCGTTTTATCAACCCATAATATAGGAATTGCTTTATAATTTTTTGTGAAATAGAGGAGGATCTCATGTGCCGTATTTCTTCTCTTTCTATAGTTTGGAAGAAACATACGAGGCACTAAGAACGTTTAAGGTTCTTGGTATTGAAAAGCCAGAGATAGCAGCTTCAGCTTGTTCGTCTGTGGTCAAAAGTCTCTCATCGGCTTCAGGTTTACAGGAGCTGTACAATGCGCTAAAGGCAAATGGTATATTGAAATGTGAAGTCAATGGAAAGGCTCTTGAGGTAACTTGTGTACTCAGGCTTCTAATTGGGACTCTCTCTTTTCATCATGAAATTTGTACTCAAAACTACTATTCTCTTTCTGCAGGGAGTTGCATCTAGACTGAAAGCTTCCTTGAATAAGGCCGAATCACTTCTAGATTTTTATTATTCAATTGGAGGTTTAGTCCTTATAAAGGTATAAAGTATACTTTTCGTACATGCTGGGTAGTTTCCTTGGCTGATAAAGAAAGTGATTTTTAGCTTTCTTGTTTTGGATTGGTTGTTTATGCTCTGCGACATTTTTAATTTATTGCTCAACTGTGTGTATTGTTGACTGTTGTTTCAGGAGACTTCTGGCGTTGATGATCAACTTGAAAATGCCGACAAGATTTTTCACTCTATAAAGGTTAGCTCTCAGCATTTGGTGTTGGATCAGTTGCTTGTAAAGTTGTAATTTGTCTATAATATGCACCATAGTGATTCTGGATTATTTGCAGGCTCTCAGCTCGAGTGACGGGAGGTGGCGTGTAAGTTCCAGCAATACCGAGTCTAGTACTTATGCTGCTGGTAATTTTCTCTCTCTCTCTTAGTGATATTCAAGAGTAATGAAACTTCCTCGTGGATCCTCATTCTAAAATTCCACAAATTGATATATTTCACTTTCGCCTTGTTACATCATCCTTCCACGGGCACGACAAAGGATAAAGGTTACATACTTGTCGTGCTACTATATATATGATCTCATGAATGCTATTTACCAACATAACAGGTTTGGCTCTTGAATCCCTCGCCGGAGTTGTATCTCTAGCCTCCTCTGAGATTGATCACTCGTTGGTAAGAGTAACTGCTGTTGGATTAATTTATCTTGTGACACACAATATAAACCTTCTGTTAACGGCCTTTTCTTTGATATTTATTCCAAAAATTTCGATGGGCACGGTAGATATCAATAAAATGGCTTTATACCTATTGATAGAATTTTCACAGAATGTATCGATTAAGAAATTGGCTCCTGGTATAAGGAAATCTTCTCTATAAGGAGCTGCAGAGACCTAAGACCCCCTCTCCCCCCTCTTCTGTTGGCTAAATATGAAACTTGCACTCAACTATGATCTCCTTAATCTTAAACTCATAAAGCCAGTTACGCTAGATTCTCCTGACCTAGTCTTTCTTTTTATGTCAGATTGCCACTCTGAAGAATGACATATCGAAACTTTTTGAAGGGACTGAAAGATATGGTATGTGTTATTTTTCAATTATATTATAATGATGTCTTAATTACTTTTATCTTATATACACTTGTATTGACTGGGACGTATGTCATTATGCTTTCCGGTACTTATGGGTGAAGGCAAGAGAATCTACTTATTTTTGTGAGGTTTAGCTTTTAATTTCACTACTTAAGGACTGGGGGGTGGGGGTGGGGGTGGGGCACACTCAAGCAGAATTGGGTAAAACAATACGGATAACGGGTAAAAGTTTTATCTGTTTGTTTGCACCCACTCAAAACTGATATTAAGTGTACGGGTGCTAAATGGATATGGTTAAAGCTAAATGGGCTAAAGTTTTACGCATTTACAGAATCTAAGGTGACAACGATGGTTTGATGGAATTTACGTGTACTGAAATTTTGAGACTTCAGTGGTTTAAACTTAAACCCACTGGATGCTAAATGGATAACACATTTTTTACTCTATTTTTCTGAATGGATGATTTATACCCGTTTCAATTTCAAAAGGGTTGGATATGGGAGAACCCTTTTAATCCACATAAAATTGCCACTCTCTATTCTGTATGCAGATTTTTTTCCCTTTCTGGGAGTGTTGCTAAGATTAATGGAAACAGCCCCATATGAACATACAACAAACGGTCCTAGTTATTTGTATTTAAGCACATTCATATTTGCTAAAATTGCGTGTCTGTTTGACATCCACCTGGTTTCTGTCATAATGGATGGAATTCCGAACAAAAGTGCTCTATTGTACATATCCATAACTAAGTTAGATTGAGTTAATCATATCAGTGCACATTGTTTTCACTTGCCTAAAGTTGAGTAACTTTATATATAACTTATATACAATGTACGAGATGTTGTCAAATTTACTCAAATATGATCTCTTGCCTTTTTTTCTTTCTAGACGATGGAGCTTGTTACTTCGACGAGAAACTTGTTGATGCTAGTGGGCATAATGGTCCCCTTTCTGCCTCCTCTTCAGTAGTCCGTGGTATCACCGCTCTTTCAGCAGCTACCTCTGAGAGTCTGAATGTATGTTAACCCAGGCCCCGATCTTTATGGTTTTGGTAGTGCTTTCCTCGTTTCTGCAGCACTAACCTGCTCCTGAGTAAACTTGATGAATTGGTTTGTCTGCTGCAGCTTCCCGGGGAAAAAATTCTGGGCTTGGCGAAGTTTTTTCTTGGCATTGGAATTCCGGGCAGTGCTAAAGACTTGTATTACCAAATTGATGCCCTGGGTCACTTGGAAAATATCAGGCAAGTATTTACATTCTCTTTCCTTATAAAATCAATATATGCCAATTAATTGGTTCTCAGCATATCACTTCTGCTGTTCTTCTATTCTGATTATTGTAGCATCAACATTTGTGTCCAAACTTTTCAAGTTGATCCACCACTGTGTTCTAACAATGTGAACTTCTCCTTTTTTTTTTTTAATTCCAGAGGATCTGTTCCTTTGATTGTATCACTCCCTGCCACTGTTTTATCTGCTACCAAGAACGAGCAAGTCAAGGTGTGCAATTCTTTTGAGTTATTTCTTCAAATAAGTTCATGAATTAAAGGAATTTCTACGCCTGTCTGTCTTTTCTTCTTTTCCTGGAATTCTCTGGCATTTCTCCATCTGTATTGGTGTGGTGTTATGTAAGGCTGGGTGTGTACATCCACATATTATCAGAGTTGTATCTAAAACAAAACTGATGGATTTTTTTGCCTCGACAGTAATTTACTTGAGCTATCCTGTTTACCTTGAACATATGCTGATATGCTGTTTTGCCTCACATGACTATGCATATGTATAGGTCCGAGTCAGTACCGTATTGGGTTCAGCATCTCCCCCTCTGTCTGTCAAGCTCAGGCAGATTCTTGTCTCTGGTTCCAAAGATGCTTCTGTCATTGACCAGGTGCTTCTTCAAAGTGGCATAAATAGTTCAATTTTACAGATGTACATTCACAATTAATTATGTTCTAGTACATGCTGTAACATATGGGTTATGTATTCTGTGATGTAGAAGCTCAAATTCGATCCTGCTAATGATGTCCATGTTCTAGAATCACTGCCAGAGAATGCTGATGTTGGAAAATACATTTTCTCTTTTGAGGTGCGCTGAAATTCTTCCGTTAATACAATTCACAATGACCTTATTCCAAGTTTCTCATTAATTTATTATTCTTTATTTTTAGCATCCTCTGATGTACTTGATTGGCTGTTGTAGATTGTACTGGACAATCCAGAAGATAAGAAAAACTATGCAACTGGTGGGCGAACAAAAGTTCCAATTCATGTGACTAGTGTCATCGATATCAAGAATGCCGAAATCGCTATCCTGGACAGTGATGTTGGGAGCATTGAAACACAGAAAAAGTACAGTTTTAACTTCCTTGGTCCCTGTAATTTATATCAATTGTGTTATTGGGGTTTCATATTTCCTTATGGTTGGCTTCTCCTATGACAGTATCTTTTAGCTTTCAATTCTATCCTCTTTGATTCCCCAATAGGCCTATTTTTGTTCCACTATATGTACACATTACATCCGTGACTGCATATGAATTTTGCCCTTTAACCATTCTTTTCTTGGGAAGTATTGGTTCATTTCCTTTGGCTCCTGTACTGTATGTATTCTTTACCGGAGTTACTCTGTTTCTTATATTCCTCTAGATAACCAGCAGTAGTTTCTCTCATTTCTCAGTTTTATCCTGATTTCTTTTCTTAATCTATCTCTGTATCACATACTGTATATTTATCCCGATTGTTGTGTGTTCCTTTGACTTTGTTTTTAGTTGACATGCCCTGTCCTGCGTTTCCTGAACTTGTTTGTCCTTGTCCTTTGACCTTTTCCTCTTCCTTTTGGCTTATTCTGTAGAGATGTGATTACTTACATATTTAGTAGTATAATTAATTTAATAAATCAAATGAATTGTGAAATTCACAGTCCATATTTCAATTGAGACTAGTGCGCATGTTAAAGATGTACTTTGTTATAATTCAGGCTAGCACTACCTGGAGACAACACTGTTTCTTTGTCAGCAAATCATCTACAGAAGTTAAGGCTGTCTTTTCACTTGACAACTCCTTCTGGAAATGCTTTCAAGCCTCATCAGGTAAGGCTTCAGGTTTTCAAGTAAATGGAGTTTATCTATACAAGTATTTGGTTTCGTATATTGATCTATATGTACATATCCATACAGGCATTCCTTAAGCTCAGACATGAAAGTGGTGTTGAACACATCTTCATTGTGGGGAACTCTGGTGATAAGTTTGAGATAATATTAGTAAGTCAGCTCACCTTGTATATAATCTGGGTTTATTCGAGTTCTGTCATACATATCGATCAGATTTTAGAGACCAGCCAGCAGAAGTTGTATAATGTTCTTCGATATCTATTGGTGTTATTTTTTTACACTTGCCAGCTTTACCATACATACTTATGATTACTATAGTTGTTGCCTATGGTATAGGCTTTAAGTTTAAGATTTGTATCTGAGCTAATTAAGTTGTGTAGTCTTCTGATCAGCGGTATTCTAGGTGATCAATATTTCACAATATCTTTTCCTCAACTAAGTTCACCTAACCTTAATTTTGCAGGATTTTCTGGGATTGGTTGAGAAATTTTTTTACTTGTCTGGTAAATACGACATTCAACTTACAGTGGGAGACTCTGTTATGGTAACTATTGTGTGAATTGGCTTTATAGTTTTCATTCCAATTACACTTCATGATATTTTACTTCTATATCAGGAAAATTGGCTTTATAGTTTTTTATTTGTTGAAGTTTCCTTTAATTGTATCTCAGGAAAATTCTTTCTTGCAACCATTGGGTCAAGTTGAATTAGACCTACCAGATGCCCCTGAGAAGGCTGCCCGTCCTCCCCCTCAACCCGTTGACATGTACTCTAGATATGGGCCTAAGGCAGAAATCAGGCACATCTTTAGGTCTCCAGATAAGAGACCTCCCCAAGAGCTTTCTCTTGCTTTCTCCGGCCTTGTTCTCTTGCCACTTGCAGGATTCTTGGTTGGGGTAAGTTTCGACTTTTAAATTCCATTATTCATCTTCATGTCAATTGTTCTTGTTCTGCAGATGCCCTTTTCCCATAACGTAAATTTGCCCATACATGATATGATACATCTAACACCTGCCATACTTTTTTGTTGTCCGTATAGCTTGTCATCCTCCGCGCAAACCTGAAGAATTTACCAAACTCAACAGTTCCTGCCGCTTTTGCCTTGCTCTTCCATTTGGGCATTGCAGCTGTTCTAGTACTCTATGCGTTATTCTGGATCAAGGTATTTTCTCATATTTCAACATGAGTGACATAATTATGATCTGTTCGTTTCATCTTGACACTTGGCATGCTTACCATTGGCCGGTGCCATAAATGCACGATTTATTCAATTATTGACAGTAAGGGAAAAGTAAAGAGGATACGGTGGTTATCATTATCTTCTCTTCTGTTTAAATCTTGCATCCGTAATTTGCAGACTTGCTTCACCATTTCACAATCTATAGATCCTTTTTGTGGTTCTATTCATATCATGGCTTCTTCGTATTAATCAAGTATTCTGCCTGGAGTTGAATGCTCTATTTGTCAGTCAATAAAGAAAGAAATCCCCCTCGATATGCCGTAGGTGGACTTTTTTCCACCGTATGTTATGTGGACCCATAGCTACAAATTCGTGTGTTTTCGTTGTTACCGAATCATGAAGCCTAGTAAATTACAATCCTTATTTTCTTTCCATTTTGTCTTCAAATTGTTTTTTGGCAAACTTGGCATTTCAGACAGAATGTGCTAACCTATAATATAAAATGAGCACTTTCCTTTTTAGTAGTTCTAGTGTTTATACTCAACCAAGTTTAGCTACTCAGAATCAGTAATGCAATTGCTGAGAGTAGAGATGTATAGTATCAAATGTTAGATTAGCACCCTTCTATTTGTGTCGCTTCTTGAAAGTAAGTTTAGGATTTATTACCAGGGACAATTCTTACCTCCAGCGTACGTAAATGTATTTTTGTACTGTTATAATTTATAAATATATTGTTAGCAATATATAAATGAGCACCCTTCTATCTGTATTACATCTTAAAAGTAACTTTAGCTAATTAGGCTTTACTTTGAGGACAAACTCTTTTAAACATTTGAGAAATGTATACATACATTTGTTATTCGCGCTTTTGCACTGACTGGGAAATGTTATATTTCTGCTTGCAGTTGGATCTTTTCACAACCCTGAGGGCACTTGGCCTGTTGGGAATGTTCTTGATGTTTGTTGGACACAAGACTCTATCTCATCTTGCAGCAGGATCTTCCAAGTTGAAATCTGCTTAAATGCATCACCACCTATCAAAAAGGGTTAGCGGCGCAGTTTCCTCAAATAAGATGGGATCGATATCTGTTTGAGTTTTGTTACTGGACTGTAATGTAAACAAATTTCACTATAGAGAATTTTGACATTTACATTAAATTAGTGGGGACATTTGAGGCTTGCACCCAAGGAGAAAGAGTGCTGAGCTTAGAGCGCTTAGTTATTGCGCTGCCGAAGCCAGATAGAATGATCTAGGCACTGGTGAATATGGTATTGCACGGATGTAACTTCTTTGAGATTGTGTACCAGTTAGTTGTTTATCATGACCCAGGAAGTTTATACATTCACTTTGAATGTTTACAGACTTCATCAATACTTGGATTTACAAAATTAGTCTGAATTGCCTAAACGGGAATTTCAAGTCCGACTTTGTCTGGCTCAAGGTCATGTGTCCTCTAATTCATAGTTAGAATTCTCATAAAAAAAACAGAGGCGAAATCTTTGGTTTCTATCTGCAAATACTTGAGCTGAAGACCACCAGCTTGCCTCAGTTCGAATTGTTACAACATTTTACAAGATTAGAGCCAAAAGATTACGAAAGCAAGTCTGCACTACGAAAAAGTCCCTCTTTCGGAAATACGCAGACTGCTGTTATAAGTACAGTATTGTACTAACTGTTCTGCTATTACTTGTTTGGTGCAGAACGACTTGCACTGAGATACTTCGTGGTAATCGAATACTACTATAAGTTCTTGGGGGGTTTTTCAAGACCTCGCTTTGTTGATGGCCCAGATTAGCTGCCTCCCTAATAACCAAGGCCTCTGCCATTGAAGGGTCTATAATCTAAATTTACAAACTACTGGGAACATCTAGATTTGGTGAAAGATGAAAAGGCATTTATATAGACTATTGAACATTACATAAAATCGAGAAATTATGAAGAAATATACAACACAACTGCAATATGTTGTCCATCAGATACAAGAGACTATTAACATGTCCACTTATTGAACATAGGTTTTCCAGTAGAGTGAAGGACTCATAAATTCAAACTTGAGGTAACTCCAGATACACTTTGATGGCAAATATGTGCATTCATTCGGCTTATACATTTAAATACAAATTTCAACTTACAGGTCTAAATGCAGTTCAGTGAAATTACCCCCAGAACCCTCCGAGTTTGGTAACCTGATCTCGATTTGACCAGAGAGTCTTGAGAGAATAAGCCTTGCTATATTCTCAGCAGAAACGGCACTAGTCTCCATGGTGCTAGCAGCATTTTCGAAAGCATTGACATAATATAGGTGTTTACCATCTAATATGAACGGTGCAAAATTTTCAGGTGCTTTGTAATGTGGATAAGCAGCCCAGTTGATTCTGACTGTTTCCGCTCTCACGCTGAAAATTTCAAGCACAATAATACAATCAATAAGAAACAAGATAATAACTCTCCGTGGAGGTATCCAAACTTTTAATGTTTGAAAATTTTAACTTGCTTTTAAATGATTTGAAGTGGAAAGGTAATGTAGGGCTGGCGAACCTCTAATCAACTACTAAAAACCAAGTGATGGAAATATGTGAAAAAAGAATGGCGGTTCACTATAGCTGAAGCAGTGTTCCGTACAATGCTATTCATAAAATAAATCTACTAATATTCCAATATAATGAAGGCACTTGCAAAAAAGCCAACCTAGGTAATCATCATTACCTGAAAATATCATCCAGTAAGGCATCTGCCAATGGCTCACGGGAGAACACCTTGAACGTCATATCTTTCTCATATTTCTTCAGAATACTGATACTTGAGAACGGTACCTCGTCCGTTTCTGTTGTACCAACACATTCTGGGATATCTGAATGCTTCTTCATACCAAAATACGCCTATCACAACATAATGTTAGATTAGAATGTGAAATCTAGTACCATCAATGAGAAGTGACAGGGACATGAAAGATGACGGAAACATCATAACTAACACATACACCTTGTAGAGCATACATTCAGGTTTTTTCCAGGACATGTACACTACAGTATTATGTCCGGCACAAGGTGTGCCAAAAGTTTTTCAAGTATAAGGGGAAATAATCTGGGTTCTATCTGCGACTTTTCCAACACGAAATACAATTCTCGAGTTTAAAGAGAAGATAAGCAAAAACGCAAAAAAGCTTCACTTTGGTATACTATTATGATAATTTCTCCAAAGTGATAGTATATGATAAACTCACAGGATTTAACAGGCCTCTGACAAAGGTTGCATGAGTGTGTTGTAATTTCCTCGGGGGTATAGATATTTCTGGATTAAATTGAATATTCAGCTCATCCAGAGGCGTTGCCACCACAGTGATTTGGCAGCTGTAACTCTTCCCGTCTGTGGTGTTCAACTCATAAACATTTCCAAGATGAGAGATAGATTCAATTTCTTCATGGAGATGCAAATCAACGTCTGACCTGTTTATTAAACCAGCGGCCATTTGCCAGTTCCCTCCCTCAACAGCCCATAGACCTCCCCCAGATCCAGCCAAGGAGACTGCACCAGCAAGTCCACTAATATTGACACTTTGCCCATAATTTATTCTTGTGATAACCTGCAAAAAGGTAGAAGCGTAAAGGTATGTTCACCTGGTCATACCACAACCTACGTTCATAATAAAGTACATTTTACGAAATAGAGGTGGTAAAAACAAACATAAAGAGAGATTGATTTATTTAAGTCAGATTTATGGCACATCTTGCGCGCCTTCTGACATAAAACAGTTTTAACAATATGAAGTCTAACTCTATTATATATTTTTGTCTAGAATAGTGCTTGTGATGTGTCAAGAAATGAAACATGAGATAACTTTGGGTCAACAAGTTGAAGAGTACAACAGAAAATAATACGACAATAAATAATATAGAAATAGTATCTCACAGTGACAAGCTCTCGAATGAGCAAGGGAGACAAACCAATTTCCACCAATTTATCTACTAAGGGTAGTGTTGTCAGGTCGTATAACCCTGCCCATTTGAGCATTTCCTCCACATTCTCAAACACCGGACGGGTGTCAAAGTCTTGATAATACTTCAAAAAGTCTCCCACAGTTTCCTATAACATGTAAACCATCCTATCAGCAGAGCAGCTAGATAAAAATCGATAAACTCAAATAATAATACAGCATTGACATATTGCCAGTCCCTATAATATTAATCTTGCACTGCCATACAGCCCCATTTAACACATGTAAGCAATCCAGAGTTTTCAAAGATACGTCATTAAAATTTTCCATACTACTAGATCACCTGAGGCACTTTTCTTTTGACAAGTTTCACATTACAAAAATCCCAACCTGATTCATTGCATTTCAAGGAAATTATCCAAATTACTAAATGTTGCAATGATATGAACGGCAGAGAACGGTACATCTGCATCATAAGCAAACAGCTTGTATGCATGGATGGGGAAGCAGGCCAGTAAGTGAACAAAACAACTAGTCCTATATCCTTGCATCACCCAGAAACATGCAATTTTAAATCAATTATAGAACCATGTGATCTCATCATTAACTCAAGGAATCACTCTGTTTTAAGAAATGATTTAAATAACAACATATTATTGCATTAATAACATCTAACTATATTGACATTCTAAGTATACCTGAGAAATTTAATAATACTAAACAGAACAGCTAAATACTTCAATCATCCAGAAACATGAAAGTTCAGTAAATTATTATACTTTATAGTTTATACTAACACTTCACTGATATTTAATGAGTAAACAATACAAATACTAATTAATTACAGTAAATAATACTAACTTCATCTATACCTCAACGAATGAGCTCATCCGGAACAGAGAAAATCCGTACCGGAACGCAATCATAACCGAATTCGCCAACGAAACAAGCTTCTGAACAAACGGATTACTCGAATCCAAGCTCATCGTCTTAAACACGAACTTATCCCCATCCCAAATCCCCAACGACATCGACTCATCAGATTCCTTATCCTCACTCGATTTCAGATTCAGATACTTTGTATAGTTCACAGCGTGGTAGTTCTTCGGGTGGAGAATCGACGCACCAGCCTCGAATGTCTCGCCGCCGATAGTGACAGTGGCCATGCGGCCTCCGACGACGCTGTTGCGCTCGAAGACATCGATCGTTCCGATTTGGGAGCCGGTGGAGTATTGGCGGAGGAAGTGAGCAACGGAGGCGCCTCCGATTCCGCTGCCGATGATGCAGACTGAGTGTGAGTCTGCGGGCGAGGAGTGGAGCAAGAGTAGTAGAATTGTGAAGAAGATGAGTGGCGTTTGGTGGTTGTACATTGCGACTCGAGGTTTGTACATTTGATAATTAGAGATATTGATAACCAGAATTAGAATTTATCTTGGTTTTATTGATCTGAAATTGATGAGAAGAGTACTACTAGTAGTTGACATTGATTAATTTATGTTCATGTTGTCAATTTTTATTTCGAAAAGTACAAGCGAGTCTTCATAGGAACTGACGGACTTGGAATTAGCCTAGCCGGTTTCCAACACGACAAATGTATTTTCGTCGCATAATATGGATGTCGTCTATCAGTATGACGTTTTAAAATTTAAATGTAACATAATTTGTAATATATGCGGTGTGAATATTATTGTAATTACAATAGTGAAGGTGAAATTTGTAGACGGAAAATGTAACATGTTCAAAATCTGTTAAGACGAACGAAAATGAAATACGTTGAAAACCTGGACTGAATGAAAATGGTGAATTTATCATTGCAGATGTAATATTACTTTTGCATAGTGAATTAGAAACCAAATTGCCATTTTTGCAGCAGTTTGGTTTCAATCACACTTTTGTATGGAAATTTTGAGATGCGCATGTTTTCATTCCAATTTAGTTTTGCTAAACCTGTTGATACGTTGTTGATTATCTATCGCCCGTCTTTTTTTTACACGTACTCGTTTGAAGTTCCAAAATCAATTTCAAAATAAGGTTTAGTTTTTCAGCCAACTTTTCCCGAACCAACTTATAAATCGAAGAGTAAATCAACTATTTCTAAACTTGAAAGTTAAAAGTTAAAACCCTATAAATCTCGACTTAGGTTTCAAAATTGCTTGGACTTGGCTGTTAGAAAATAAACTTGGGAAAATTACAACGAGAGGACCTGAAAACCTTAGGCCCTGGCCCAGTAGCCCGATAGATCCGATCCTATTAGCCAAATAGAAAACGCCGTGGCCGAACACGACTTTATTCAGCACAAACATTCACTGTTTAGTCCAGAAACTGAACAGCGATTTCTTACTCCATACAGTAGCAAACGTTGTGAAATGGGATTGGGTTATCTTTTATCTCCAAGACAAGATAACCAAATCATATGACTACCCATAATTCCTTGTTTTTCTTCCAGATATGTCACTGAAACCCCTACTCAACCAACCAAGATAAACCCCTTCAAAGGTTCGTTCAAACTTCTTCTCTATCCTTCTGACTAATTCCAGCAATTTACTTCTGCAGGTTGTGTTTCCATGCTTTCACCTTTCTTCTCAAATGCGTGCTCTTTTTCTTGATTATTAGTTATGCTTTGTTAGCAAATTGACTGTATTTATTGTTGTTGCTTACTTTGGATTCCGGTTAGGTGAATTGGGAGAAAAAGACTGTTAATTGCTCAATGGTGCTTGAAAATTGAGTCTACATTGCCATAATTTTGTGTTGTAGTTTAGACTCTGGTGGTGTTTTTGGTTGTAAATGTTGGTCCTTTTTTCTCCCTAGGAGTCATAAGTGATTGTTGGATGTTAGAATAATGAGTCGTAACAAGTTCGTGGTTTGACAAGTAGTCTCTCATCCATGTGTTTGTAGTAAGTTGAGTTTGGTACGCGTGGATAGTAGTTTGTTATTGTACTCGATCGTGTTAAGTTCCAACATCAAAACCCTGTTTACCAAAACATATTGATATAATTCGTAACTGAAGCAATACAAGTTTGTGATTGCTGACTGGAGCTATGTTGATTGGATATATAAGCTCAATCTCAAGTTCGGAGCATTTTCCAAACCTTGGTGCTGGCTTTCCTTAATAGTTCCAAACTTGACTTGCGTCCGTCTTATATGAGGTCATTTGTCCTTAAATACTTTTAGTAAGCAAGATTGTCTGAAGATAGCTATATGGGAAGTGCGTTAATGCTCAGTTTTGTCAGTGTTTTATTGTTAAAACAATAGATTTCACGTAAAGCACCTAAAGAAAATTAGCTTGAGCATGAATACACCAGAGTTTCATACTATATGAGTATATGTTACACAGCTCCAAATATGTAGGTACTCTGAAACCCAAAATACTCCCGGATCGTGTTTGTAATAGATTTTCTGCTGCCTACTTACATTCAAAGTCCTCTTCTTCATTTCTAATGGTGGTTTTCTTAGCATTAGTTTTTTACTCCTTATTCACTGATATTCTCATCTCAATGTACTTATAGAACGTTTTGTACTAAGTCTCTTCAAAATCCACCAGGAAAGTATGGAGACGAGTTGCCACAGTAGTGGGATTATGTGGTTCTTCAAAGACAAAGGCTTTGATGAAAAAAGTATTAATGATATGTTCAAGAAATGCAAGCGCCTTGAGGATGTCGAAAAGGAAAAGGCCTCTGAAAACTGGGATTACTTAAAAAGCATAGGCATCCAGGAGCGTAAACTTCCTTCCGTCATAGGAAAATGTCCCAAGATTCTCACCCTCGACTTGCATGATAAACTCATCCCTATGGTTCAGTGCCTGGCAACACTTCAGACGAAACCGAATGAAATAGCTTCCGCTATAACCAAATTTCCGCAAATACTCTTACACAGCTTGGAAGAGAAGCTCTGCCCACTCCTTGCCTTTTTTGAAGCCCTCGGTGCGCCTGAAAAACAACTCGCAAAAATGATACTCTTAAACCCTAGAATAGTCAGTTATAGCATTGAGACCAAGCTTTCCCAATTGGTGGATTTTCTTGCTAGCCTGGGTTTGTCTAAGGAGGGAATGATTGGCAAATTGTTTGTTAAACATCCATTCATTTTCGGCTATAGTGTCGAGAAAGGCTTATCCCAACTTCAGAGTTTTTGAGATCTTTAGGTCTAACAGATGCTGACCTCCAAAGAGTAGCAATAAATTTCCCTGAGGTATTATGTCGGGATGCTGAAAAGCTTCTGAGACCGAATGCTACGTTTTTGAAATCATGCGGGTTCAATTCGAGGCAGATAGTGGCATTGGTGTCTGGTTATCCTCCTGTTTTGATCAAGAGTGCAAGCAACTCTCTAGGACCAAGGATTAAGTTCTTGGAACAGGGGATGGGGAGGCGAATCCAGGAAGTTGCCGATTATCCCGACTTCTTTAAGCATGGGTTGAAGAAAAGGTTAGAGTCAAGGCATAAGCTTCTGAAGAAAAATGATATTGATTGTAGCTTGAGTGAGATGTTGGATTGTAACCAGAGGAAATTTCTTGTGAAGTTTGGTCTAGTAAAGCAACTTGCTTGAAGAGTTTGATCTTAATATTGTCATGTTTTTGCTTAGATTTTGTTTTGTACTTGTATTATTAGATGATAAACTACACTGGAATGTAGAATCATGGCTGTAAGCTACTTTCATCTTGCAAATTGATATGAGCAGTAAATGCAGCAAAGATCTTAGCCTCCGTTCATTTCCGCTTAAATTCAGTTTCATTAAGTCTACATCAGGTTTGTTTAGTTTTTATTCAGTACTGAATTTTGAGGTGAATTCTTTTCCAGGTCTAAATATTTGAATCGAATACGATTCGGTGACGCCATGCTAACGAATTCAACCAACTCCCATCTATTTTAATTGGAGGAAATTTCCTGGAAATATCAGCAGGGAAGCGTAAGAGAATTAGTCAATCAAGTGTGATGATGCTACTGTTATTAGATAAAAATAGTGATTAACTTGCTTACTTAGCAGTAATTAAGCACCCAATATAATGATTTGTGTATTGACTTACTGTTGAACATTATCTTCAATCACAAATTTCTGCAAAAATTCTACTTGTCAGGGTGAAAGGAGATATCAGCTATACATGGCTTATGCTATAGCAAACCTTGTGGAGGTTCTGGAGAAGTATCAAAATCATCAGGATTATTTGGATCTTGATTTCCAGACCCGGATCGAATCCTTCTTGAAGAAAGCTCGTTCTTTCAGAGCTTTTCTAGCAAGCGCTATCTCACGCGTGCCTAATTCTGATTTGGTGATCATTAGAATCATTGATGCTGCACACATGGCAGAGGACGTGGTTGAAGTCCACATCAGGAATCGAATTCTACCTGCCGTCTGCGAAGAAGAAGAAGATGACCATGAGCCAATCCCTCAGTTAGATGATGGCCTGACTACCGTGGCTGAAGAATTTGAAGCCATAAAAGAAGAGATTTCGAAGATTGTTGATGATCCTGAACGATTTATTACGCATGCCGACAACTTCCATGCAGAAGTCTCATGGTTACAAAATTCAGATCCTGCTAGGAGGAACTTTGTCGCTCTACTCGAAGATGATTTTCAAACTCTCAAAGGACGAATCCTTAGTGGATCATCTCAACTCCAAGTCATCCCTATATTTGGGAAGATGGGAACGGGAAAGAGGACTTTGGCACGTAGACTTTATAGTGATTCTTCAATTTCTAGTCGCTTTCACATTGTTGCCTGGATCAATACTTCCTCTGAAGTTGATCAACAAGTCATTCTAGTAAACCTCCTCAGTGTCCTTGGAAAGCTTACTGATCGGATGCATCTCCAAAATGCTGATCAATTAGGTGTACATGTACGCGAAGCATTAAGGGATATGAGGTACTTTATTGTACTTCATGATATAATGAACGTGCGCACCTTGGCTAAGTTGAGAAAGTACTTACCAGATGACAAAGCTAGAAGTCGAATTCTCCTTACTTCATGGAACTTGGATGAGGCAACATTATCCGGCTTTGGAGAGCTTCACCTGATCCGTCCCCTCAGAGAGAATGAGTCTTGGTTGTTATTCTGCCAACAGGTGTTTGGGAAAGAACACTGTCCTGATGAGTTTGAACCAATTGGGAAAATTATTGTAGGGAAATGCAGAGGAATTCCTCAAGTAATTTCCCTGATTGCCGGCCAGCTAGCTACATCTGAGAAGACAACAGCGTTTTGGAATCTAGTTGAGCAACTGTTGAGCATACACTTTGATAATCATGAAGACCATCTTGACTTCATGAGTGCTGTGTCTCTCATGATGTATTTCCAGTTGCCTAACTATCTGAGATCTTGTTTCCTCTATATTGGGGCTTTCCGTGAATTTACTGACATCCAAGCCTCAAAGATTGTCAAGCTCTGGATCGCGGAAGGTTTTGTAAGACAAAGTCCGAATATAAACTTAGAAGATCTTGCAGAAGCATACCTAAGGGTTCTTGTGGATAAAAACCTTCTCCTACTTACTCGAGAAGATCCTAAAGGCAGAGTAAGAGCTTTTCAGATGCAATTGTTCTTGAGGTTTGGCTGTATGTATCTGGCTGACAGGGAGAGGTTTTTAACGATCAAAGGTATGCCTATAGCTATCCTTGAAGATGCGGTGTATGCGAAGGATATGCGTCGTGTGAGTGCTCATCCATTATTGCAGAATACTGGTGATATCTGGTTACCGTCACTTACACGCACTTTGCTATCCGTAGGTCATGAATCAATACGTCTAGCTCCCGTGTTTCTGAGGTTGATATATCTGCGAGTACTAGATTTATGCCAGATAGAATTTTACCAGTTTCCAAAAGAGATATTGCAGTTGGTGTTGCTAAGATATCTGGGTTTCACCTGTCACTCAGTCTTGCCTGCTTCCATCTCTATTCTTCGGAATCTGCAAGCCTTGATTCTCTGTCGACTACCATCATTCAGGTCATTTTCGTTACATTTCGTAACGTGGGAGATGGAACAATTAAGACATATCAAGTGCAAGGAAACATTCATCTGGGGTTTTCCTAAAGATGGGAAAAAGGTTATCCACAGGAATCTTCAAACACTATCAAATGTCCAACTGCTTGGAGTTACTAACGATTTCTTCGAAGTGATTCCCAACATAAGGAAATTGGGGTTGTTTTGTAACATCCCAATGTGCTCTGATCTTGATCTTGCTTGTCTGGATAAGCTTGAAAGATTGAAGTGCACCTCTGATTGGTCATTGGCTTCGCGCAATTTCTTGTATCATCTCAAATTGTCAGATTCGCTTAGGAAACTAACCTTGAGTTTGTGTAGAATCCCTTGTCGATTTATGAAGGTTATTGGGTCACTGCCTAATCTCGAACTACTCAAGCTGAAAAAAAGTGACTTCCTGGGCATAGACGGAGCGGAACCTGAATGGGAGCCGGCAGAAGGAGAGTTTGGTCAACTCATATCATTGGAGATGATACACTTGAATCTGGTGCACTGGAAAGCACAAGCTATCGACTTCCCAAGTCTTAAACGTCTCGTCATTCAGAACTGTTATGCATTGGTGGAAATACCTTTGGGTATTGGAGACATACGAACTCTGGAACTAATCCAGGTAGATAACGGCAGCCCATCTGCTCTCGCTTCATCTGGGAAAATAAAGGAGAAGAGCGAACTTCGTGGAGACAAAGCCATCAAGTTCCTGTTTACCAGAAGTTAGGTAATTTACTTCACTTTGAATGCAATATTAGTAGCTTTATGTATTCAGAATGCTGTTTTCATTATTGAGTTTTGGCATGTTGATCTCTAAGCTGTTTTCGTGATTTCTTTGAATACGGTAACACTCAAGAATTTGGATTGGTCTGTTTGTTAACTGGATCATATACTAATGGCCTAATCTGTTAGAACAAGAATCGTATATCGATCCTGCAAGATGCTATAACCTGGAGAGAAACTATATGTTACTCATCTACATTTACCAAAACTGTAATTAGCAGAGAAAGAAAAGCGACGATGGAACTAGTATGGATTTATTTGACTTACCGTCCTGAAACTATGAATCATTTCGCCTTTAAATGTAATGCTTTTCAATGGTTTAGAATGTCTATTGTGCCTATACCCAGGATCAGTTAGAACTGTAGAAGCATTATCTGATGTATTTTTCAACATGCATTTAGAGAATGATGCTAGAACTAGGATTGCTATCCTAGCTTGGATTATTTGGAGGTCTAGAAATATAGTTTAATTATGCAAAATGTTCCTCTTAATCAGCTGGAAATGCTTAAGCTTTTCCATACTACTATGTTAAATTATAGTCATTTTCCAGAAGCCTGTAAAGGCTATGCAAACTCGTAGACCTAAATGGAGACCAAATAAGCAATGTGATATCACTATCAACACTGATGGTTCTGCTAGGGGGCTCCTGGAATGGCTGGGATTGGATGCATGATAAGAAACAATATGGGGAGTTTGTTAGAACTGCTGCAGGTTGTACTGGGATTTCAAGTAGCAATGTTGCATAGCTGATTGCTATCAGACAGGGGCTGCTGTTAGCCTATCAAATGCGTTATAATAAGGTTGAAATTCAAACTGACTCGGCTTATGTCTATGCTTGTATTTGCAGGAATCAGACAGTGTTATGGAGGGACCTTCAAGTAGTGCAGCAGATTTCTAAACTTAAAACTAAGTTTCAGATGGTTCGTTTTGTGCTAGTTTACAGGGAAGTAAATGGAACTGCAGATGTTTTAGCTAAGAAGGTAAGCAATTTTCAACAACTCGATTGGCAATTGCCCTAATAATCTGGAGGAACATTTTGGTATAATCCAGGAATCTCCCAAACTTTGTGTGTGGATATCTGGCCAGCATGGCTGGAACGATCTTTCCGGATGGATATGGTTAGCTTCTACTCTAGATTAATTAGTAGTAGACTAGTTGTAGTGTAGTACTTATGTAATGGTTTCTGATGATCCTAGAAGCTTGGCGTCAAACTCTTGGCTTGTAAACTACAACTTCCGTTTTGTGATGTAGTAATATATTAGTCGGTTTCCTGTTAAAAAAAAGAAAAAAGAAGGTGTTATAGCCTATAGGTCTACTGTTATTTCAACTATCTTACCCCGTTTAGAGATTAACTCTGAGTCGTCACTAGAGCCATGCTCTCGTTTGAAACCCTTCTTGACAAAAACTCCGACAAGCCAGAAGCTACTGATAAACCTCCCACACCACCACCACCTTTATCTGCTAAGCATAAGAATGGGATCTCGATGCAAGAGCCGGCAAGTTTCCCTGATCGAACCAATGACGAATGCATGCTGGAAGCCGGAGACATGCAACAGGATCTCTGTGGTGACGATAACAGAGAGAAAACAGAAAACTACAAGCCGAACAAGGAAAATTGGACATATCGAGACAGACTTGCATGTTTTTCTAAACATCAGTATTTTGATACTTGGTTGAATCATTTTGAAAAATGTGCAATCTCTGTGAATGAAGAACATGTTGAACAAGTAGATGCATCTGTTCCTTTTGTTAAGTTTACAGCTAATGATTGGAGCAGCTTTTGCCATGGATGGGAACAAGCCATCATCATAAACACAGTTGGAATTGCTAGATCCATAGATAACATTCAGAAACACCTTAAGGGTCTGTGGAGAATCAAAAATGATATAGAAGTCATAGACTTAACTAAAGGGAAATATGTTGTTAAATTTGGGAAAATGGATGATTATATTCTAGTGTTGGCAGGAGGACCTTGGTTCCTTTTTGACCATTACTTAGCAGTTCAAAAATGGAAGCCCAAGTATGTTCCACATCGCGGAGGATTTGATTCCATGTCAGTTTGGATTCAGCTACCCAACCTTCCCCTCGAATTATATGCCCCAAAAGCTCTGTTAGCTATTAGTCGTAGCCTGGGTATACCAGTTAAGATGGATATGCACACAGTTGGATTATCTAGA